>MU227726.1:2333646-2361743 GCA_018584345.1 Thuja plicata
CCCTCTTAGCTAGGGAGGTATCTTTCCAGATTCTCATGTCATGGATTCTCTCAACATGACCCTCACAATGGCTACACCCATTGTGAGAAAACCAAAAACTTTATCATGGATTCTCTCAATGTGATATTGTCATCTCAACATGACGTTCACCATGGCTACTCCCAGAGGGTGAATAACACATGAGCTAAGTCAGGGAGTCTCTCACATGACATCCACCATAGCTACTCCCAAAGGGTGGATCCACCATAGCTACTCCCAGATGGTGGAACAAGGGCTTTCACCTCAAAATTCTTTCGCAAAGAAGAATGCATTAACAAGGGATTGCACCTCGAACTTCTCCATCACGGAGAAGAACTCATTAACAAGGGATTGCACCTCGAACTTCTCCTTCTCAAAGAAGAACTCATTAACAAGGGATTGCACCTTGAACTTCTCCCTCTCAGAGAAGAACTCATCCCTCTCAGACAAGAACTCATTAAAACATATAAAATATCATCTGAATGCTGAGACTCCCTCTCAACAGGGGCAACATTCTCATGGCTTTGATTATCACAATACCAGGAAATTGGCTCCAATGTTTGTCCAACAATGAGCTTTTGCAGTCACACTGCTACACAAGCTTGTTGATCCCCTGCAAAGGACTTGGCATTTTACATCTACCACTCAAGCTCCCTCTGAATTTGATTTCTGCAGCTGAATGGTCTCCCTTTGAATGTCATTTCTTCCTCTTCGAAGAAAATAATTGCAATGACAATCTGAATAGGTTCTTTCTCTTTAATGAAGTTATGTGCCACCAATTCAGTCCCATGATAGCAAGCAGCGTTCCCATGTTCATTTCTATAGCCTGCATGACTTTGCATGTAATCTCTCATCATTCCGTTGCTTCTCGATCCTTCTTGGAAGCTATTTTAGAGAGATTAGCTTATACAGATCAATGCCTCAAGCATACATGATTCACTATTCTAAATATTATAGCATGAATTAACTACATAAAATTCATGATCAATATTCAAATACTTATCTCTTTATTGCCTAAATTTCCTCACAATCCACCAATAGATCTTTCGCCATCACAGAGTTATAGAGAATGAAAAATTTGAACATCAGTACATCTGCTATCCTCATAGACATGAATGTCAAACATGTAAGCATAAACGAACATGACAACATCCTCCCTGTCCAGGTAAGAAGCTTCATCAGAGATTCTACCCACCAAGGCTCTTCAGCTACACGTTCTCATATGAATCCCTCATTTTGAACATCATATTCGACTCCTATTAGACATTACGATTCTTCTAGAATCCAATTGTTCTATTTTGGTTCAGATCGTTTCCTCAGACCCGCTCTGATACCATGTTAATGTTTTGAACCAGAATAGCAGAGAAACAAAAGATTCTTAACACAAGACATGCAAGAATAGATGACGCAAAAAGACACTAATATTTATCCTGGGAAAACCCTCCAACTTGAGGGGAAAAAACCCAGCCACACAAGAAATGATGCTTTATTGATAAAATAATAGAGATCTGTGTACAATGCTTCAAACTGAACCAGCAAACCATCTACTACACACAGAACCAGCAATATAATGCATGTCTAACACCCAACCAATGCACAAGACAAAGAGATATATAGAAGACTTGACGCATCATCTTCGGAACTGAAGACTCTTTACATTCCAAGCACAAGTCTCTTCATTTCAAATGGATGTCTCTTCACATCTCCATGCAAGTCTTTTCAATTTCCAAATGCAAGACCCTTTGCATTTCTTGGACAAGTGATTCGCCTTCAGGAGAAAGATAACTCCCGACGCTATATAACATCAACATATACTGTGTTTTAAAATGCAGAACTGCCAAGCATGGAACAAATTTTCAATTAAATGTGCAGGAACAAGACTGATAAGATGGTTATGAATTGTGATTATTAACTTTTTTTTGTTACTAGCAATTATCCTGTCCAGAACATCATTTGTGGGGTCTTTATCTCTGCCATTTAAATTCTTTGCTTTCTAGAGAAGTGAAAGTGAACAACTTTTCTTTTTCCACATCTTTGCATGAAACATGTTCTTGTGCCTATTTGTCCGGTGCCTCAATTCCCACCATTTATTTAGTCATCTTTATCTGCTCAAACTCTCTCTTTTCTCTTCTTTGGCTGTCATACCCTGATGATGGATCATGGAGTTTGATCCAAAACATTGGAAATAAAAATCTACATAGTCAAATCCAGAAAAATATTGGCTAGCACATAATATGAACTGTGGAAATTTCATTATTTTAATGTTATGCATCAAGTATGTTTCATATGAAAAAGTATCTAATGCTACAAAGTTTAGTCTAAATCTTCCATATTAGAACTTTGGTAACTATAATTTCTTCTTAGAACTAAGAATACACATGCTTTGCCAGGATTGCTTTCTTTTTTATATTTCATGGCTTTTGTAACAGTCTCCAGATTCTGCAGACTAGCAAATTTTCTTGGAACTATCTTTGGAGGACATTCAGATTATAACTGTTTTTGGATTCCGTCCGGAATCCGGATTCTCTGTGGATTCTGCAGTGCAGAATCCACAGAATCTGGATTCCCATCTGGAATCCTGCCCGAATCCAGGCAGAATCTGCGGGAATCCGGGCATGTGGGTGCCCAAAAACGGGACACATGCCAATTTTTAATTTTTTTAAAAACTAAAAAGCCTCTAAACCTTGATTCGACCAATAAAGCATACACTTGGTCATTTGATGGTCGTTCATTCATCTCTCAAGCATTTTTCACCATTTTCGCTTTGTTCTACAGCTATAGCATTTTTCTTCGAAAGTGAATGCTATGGACGACTATTACCCGCATCAAACGCTTCTAACTTATTATTATTATATCTTTAAACTTTGAAGTTTTGAACCAATGATGAATGAACATTGACATGTTACATGTATGAATCTATGAATATATATATATATATATATATATATATATATAATTTTTTATTGAAAATGTCTATATATATACCCGCGGTACTGGAATCCGCCCCAATTTTTTTTTGCTGAATCCCGGAATCCGAATCCGAACCTGAACCAGGATTGGCTACTTAGTTATTAACATTTTACTGACTCTTAGTTATCTATCAAGTATGAGTGTAGTAGAGAAATATAAGAAAGGCTTTCAACATTACAAAGCTTCAAACAAGTAATACTTTCTCATTGTGTTTGTGCCCATTAAATTGGCTTATAAAGGGAAGTCAAGTTGGCTATCTGTCAAACAACCTACACAAACAGACAAAAATGAAATTTCTACAAGAAAATTGCTCTTCTAATTTGGGTGCTAGCTTAAATGGAAACCACTAACATGAAAATATTTGATCAACTAATGACTACTACATCTGCGATATATTAGCATGCCCCCTAATGGGTCAACCAGATTCAAGTCCAAGCTTATCTATAAACATTATATATTTATCTTTACTAAGTGATTTAGTCATTATTTCTGTAGTCTGCTCCTCTGTAAGGTGGTGATAAATTGGCTTATAAAGGGAAGTCAAGTTGGCTATCTGTTAAACAGCCACATGAACAAACATAAATGAAATGTCTACAAGAAAACGGCTCTCCTAACTTGGATGTTAGCATATATGGAACATTGGAAACCACTAACATGAAAAAATTTGATCAACTAATGACACTGACACATCTATGATATATCTAGCACACCCCCTAATAGCTCAATTGGATTCAAGTACAAGCTTATCTCTAAATTCGATAAATTTATCTTTACTAAGCGATTTAGTCATTATGTCTGCAATCTGCTCCTCTGAAGGGTGGTAAGAAACACAAATTTCTTAGTATATAAACCAATTGGTGGATGTAATAGTGATGAACCTTGATATGCTTGGTGCAGGCATGATAGGCTAGATTCTTTGCCATCTTGAGGACTGCCTGATTATCACAAAAGAATGAAGTCAGTTTAGTTTGACCAAGTTGAAAATTAAGTAATCCTTTGTAATCGCATTGCTGCACACCCTGTACTATTAGTTTCCATATAATCTGCTTCAATGAAAGTAAAGGCAATTGTATGTTGTAACTTTCTTTGCCATGAAATTAGTACAAACCCAAGAGTAAAATAAATCCATATTTAAATAGGCGAGTATCAATTGATCTAGCCAAATTGAAATCAGTATATCCAGAATCCAGAGTGCTGATAAACAATGCCAAAGGCAAGTGTTAGACATATCGAAGAACACATTTCACAACTTACTAGTGTTTTTAAGGCTTGGACATGAGTGTAGAAAGATAGCTGACTACAAAACACAAGTCCAAGTGACTGGTAGTAAAGATAAATCAAATTTACCCATATATTGAATCATTGAAAGATGGTGAATCAGAGTGGGTTGAGAGTTTTTTCTCTACAGCATTACTTGGAGATTGTATTTGAGAGTTTTATCCCAAGTTCCAACTGCAATACTTAGAGATGATAGGTTACTCTTATATTTGAAACTTTTTAGAATAGTTTTGGAAATTGGCAAACTTAGTTTGGTGATGGAATCATAGAAATATAGCATTCTTAAGTTGCCAAAATCCTACACTTTAACAATAATGTAGGAACTTGAGATGGCTCATCTAAAATAGAACAAAAGTTGAATTTCACTTTTTGAATAGATTTGGCTATGTTGCTAGTGATGGCAAGATTATTCTCCTAATTGCTCTTATCATTTTATCTATATCTTGCTGTTGTATGTTCCCTTCCATTCCAATGCACAGGTTTTTAAGGGTAGTAATGCTGCATTTTATGCTGCAACAAGTTGTATGTCCGATACAAAAGATCGATGTTGTATTTCTTCCTCCCTTGAATTAAAGGCAGTGTTCCATGGGATGCATCCCTTACCCAAACTGAACTGTACCTGAGATCCGAATGAATCTAATCCTTATTGCTACTTCATATTGCTTCAGTAATTAACTCAAAGATAATCTGATTGCAAAGTGTTTACTCAGAAAATAGAGAACATACAATGATAACTTCAGAATATTAATGAATTACCACATCAGATATCAACAAGCATACAGTCCCAGAATATCAGCAGCATAATGCACTTTTAAAACTACAGATCCAGGAGGTCGATTCTCACTCAGAAATATGGTATTACACAAATTTACCAAATCAGTAACTGTTATACTCTACAGGCCAGAGTTGCTGCAGTAGATGATGAACACGATTTTGATAGGACGCCTTTAGATGGGGGCGCCATTCACAATCCTGTAGAATGGTTTTGATATTGAGCATGTCTCATCAATGATACAGGCTGATTATTTGGTTTGCTGTAATTCCTCCTGTGAGTGTGTAAATCCCTTAACTCCTGGTCATGATCCTAGAAGAAGCTCTGATAGTTTCGTCTCAGAAGCTCAGCATGCGCAAGGCCAGTACTTCCACTGATCCGGATTCTATAGATGATGGAAATGCCAAAGCATATACCCAATGATAAAAAAGCTGCTAAACAAAGGTAGGGTTTTCGTCCTACTAGTGAAGATTCTCTGAAATTATCTTCCCACTAGAGTTGCGTGCTTGTAGTGAATTTGTAATTGTCCCAATACTTTTCAAATGAAAACATCCTCCCATGTATATAGGCAATAGCACAAACTAAGGACAGGTCAGCCTTAGCAAAATATTTAATAGTGTTTCTTTATTTAAATGCAAGTCGGCCCAAAAGGAAACAATGTAATTTTAATAATGGTATTAATTTAATGCTTTATTTATATTTATATTTATTTATTATTAGAAAACACACTAGCAAAGGAGTCTACTCATTCTAACCAGGATCATTATAGTCCGCCCATTCCTGATGTTGCTTATCCTCAAGCAATTGTAGACTTGAATCCATAACTTCCCATGTTACCTCGTCTGGATCCTCATTGGAAATCACTTCTATATAGTGAATTTGTCCCTTTCCCAAACACCTATGACCTGGTTGCCATGACTTTCTGCATGTGAAACTTAGCTTTTTCCTTCGCAACTCGTTTTTAGACATCTCCATTTGATTTGGCTTAGGTGGCAGCACACTCTTCTGAAAAGATTTCTTTGATAGAATAGGAGATGCTTGCTTGGAACTCAATTGTCTTTAGTCGGTGAATCTTCAAAGCTTAAAGCTCTCTTGGTGGCTTCTTACAAAGAACTAGGATCGAATGCTCTTACTAACCCTCTAAGTGGTTCAGGTAGGCCTTCCACAAAGAAAACCACGAGCCTTTTCTTTGAAATGTTGGAAATCATTACTGCAAGCTTGTGTAATTTTGCTACATAGTCTTCCACCTTTCCTTCCTGCTTCAGGTGTGCTAATTCTCTAAAATGAGTTTCAAGGTCTTTGGCTGAAGTCTTCCAAGGTGGTTGCAGAATCATGCCATGGTACCACCATTTGTAGGCCTTCCACAAAGAAAACCGCGAGCCTTTTCTTTGAAACGTTGGAAATCATTACTGCAAGCTTGTGTAATTTTGCTACATAGTCTTCCACCTTTCCTTCCTGCTTCAGGTGTGCTAATTCTCTAAAATGGTCGCAGAAGTCTTCCAAGGTGGCCGCAGAATCATGCCATGGTACCACCATTCGTGAGCCACTCCCTCAAGATGCAAGGTGGCCAATTTGATGAGTGCTTCTTCAAGCATTGGGTTCAATGAGAAATATGTATCTAATTTCCACAACCAAGCCCTTGCTGATGAGCTTCCAACTCCATCAAAGGTTGGGACGATCTTTCCCAATTGGTGTTGAATGTACTTCCTTCCCTTATACCCTTTCCTCCCATGCCTTGTTGCTTTCTTCATTTCATAATAGCCCTTGAAAGTCAGACCTTCACATATGATAGGGCTTAGGGCATAGCATGCATCTTGAAATCTTGCCATGTCTTCCTCTGGATCAGGTTGTTGTTCTTCTTCAATACCCACAGCTGCTTCTTTGTCAAGACATTTAGCCCTGATGGTCATTGTATTAATTGAAGCTCTCCCACCATTAGCTGAGGCTTTTTCACCACCAGCTGAAGCTTTTTCTCCACCAGAACTGCTGCCTTCAGCATCATTTTTGAAAGGATTTACCAACACTTAGTAGCTGGCTCATTCCTCTTAAAAGTTGAACCATTTCCCTCATGGTATCCCCCATGCTGGTATGAATCTCTCTGATCTCCCTAATGAAATCTTGGGGTTCTGCCTCTTCCCTATCACCCATTGCTTTCTTCTTTTCTCTCTGCTTGTAATCTCTGATCCATGTCACTCATCAATCCACAGGTTAGTAGAATGCCAAGCTCCAATACCGCTGAAATGACCTGAGATCTGAATGGATCTAATCCTTATTCCTTCTTTATACTGCTACAGTTATTAACTCAAAGATAATCTGATTGCAAAGCATACAAAGTGTATTCTCAGAAGCTAGAGAACATACAATACTATTAACTTCAGATTATTAATGAATTACCACATCAGGTATCAACAAGTATACAGTCCCAGAATATCAACAGTGGGTCGATTCTCACTCAGAAATATGGTATTACATAAATTTATCGAATAACGGTAACTTGACCTTGCATAAAGATGGTCTTAGTAACCGTTATACAGCGTAGTTATACTCTACAGGCCAGAGTCCCTGCTGTAGATGATGAACATGATATTGATAGGACGCCTTCAGAGGGGCGCCATTCACAAACCTGTAGAAAGATGTTGATACTCAGCAGGTCCCATCAATGATACAGGCTGATTATTTGGTTTGCTATAATTCTTCCTGCAAGTGTGCAAATTCCTTAACTCCTGGGCATGATCCTAGAAGAAGCTCTGAGGGTTTCGTTTCAGAAGCTCAGCATGCACAAGGCGAATACTTCCACTGATCCAGGTTTTATAAATGATGGAAATGCCATAGCATATACCCCACATTAGAAAAACTGCTAAACAAAGGTAGGGCTTTTGTTCTACCAATGAAGAGCCTCTGAGATTATCGTCCTAGCAGACTGCTACCTTATGAGTATTCAATTTAATACTGATTATAGCAGATCGCTGCATAACTGATTACAAATGCTGTATATATCAGGTTTCTGATTGTTACTAGACTGACTTGCTGTTCTACTCCCTCTTCCAACGTGATGGTAATTGATGCTGGGCCATGCTCTTCTCTTATCTCCACTTCTCAGCTATATTAAGTCTCCGTATTATGCCGATAGTATTAGCTCCAAGCTCTAGCAATATTAGAACCTCCGTAGGTATAACATTCATCGATCTTGTATTATGGCAAAGGCTCTTTTATGCCTTCCATTGTATATTATTCCCGATATTATTTCGAAAGGTCACTACCAAGAGATATCTAAGGTTTGCTGTTTGGATTAGCTAATAAATGCTAATCACCTGAAAGTCTCTCTTTTAGCTATTAACTCTCCTCCCAATTTTTCTATAGTAAACGGTGGTATCATAGACTCGACACTTTTTTATTATTCATGGCAACCTTGGATGAATTTAGAAACACATAACCTCCATATTATGCTGAGGTGGCCATCGTATTGTTATCCTTATAGAGTGAGGCTTAAGTAATTTGCCGTTGTTTAGAAGTGATTGCAGACCATATTACATTGCCATCTTGATATGGGGATCAATATGTTGACTACAATGGTTGAAGACCTTTATATCGTTTATCTCATTGATGGAGTGGTTATCTCAATCTGATACAGTGATCGCTGCTTGTTAAGATCAGAAAATTGTGATGTCTTATAAATAAGACAATTTTTCTGATAATTCGATTTTGAAATATTTTCTTTGGTATTTACACTGTATCGCCTTCGAAGGGAATATGGGTCAATGCCTATTAGGAGGGTTTGAGATCTGCGATTCTTCCTAGCATGGCGGGGACATGACAATATAACTATAAAAATTGACCCATATCTACATAAGATTGACCCCTTGATTGTTTCAAATGCTCAAGCATACTGAATAGATATACAATCATGTGAAAATTGCTGCTATACAGTCTAAATGTGAAATAGCTAGTTATGAATAACATTGCTTGGCAAAACTTCAAACATTTTAGTCATGGGCATTGTAAACAAAATATAACCACATACCTGTTTAGAAAATGACTTGAAAATAGCTCTCAAACAAACTCCAGTACCTTTCCCTGTTTATTTGACTTTACATATTTTCCCAATCTTCCGAAAATGTCCTTAATATCTTTCTTCTCCTTAATGAAAAGAAAACTATACTCTCTTAATCTCAGGTGGCTGTCACACATGGGCTCAATGGTTGACCAAATCCTTCATTAAATTAACAGAAAACAAAAAAAATCCCTTTTATGATTGCATGAAAATGACAAAATCAGTCTGAGATTACAGCCCTTGTACAGGGCTTACATGCTGCAACATCCCTGAAACTTAAGGTTGAAACAAACATATACTCTCTATTTTCGTATGGGTTTCTCAAAAGAAAAGAAAAACCCTAATAGTTTTAAATGAAAATGTCTGTTCTTGAAATAGCTCAACAAAATAATCAGTCAATCCCTAAAAAATGGTTTTTATTTTCTTTGTCTAATAAAACTCGAAAGCCATAAGTCACACAATACAACTGTATATGGTGCAGGGGCACCAATAGAATCATTAATTTCATCACATTTTATGTGAAGTCCAATGTTTCCTTTCTGAAAATATGATCTAAAGCCCATTTCAATATATATGTAAGGTATTTAAAAGCACAATTTTGCTAAATTTATAATTTAGCAAGATGTGCCAAATATGTAATTAGGGATTTGAATGGGCATTGTAACCGAATGGGAATACAAAGATTCGAAGGGTAGATGAACGGTTTGTAACCGTCAAGATGGTCTTTAAATAGACATCATTATGTAATAAAAAAGGGAGTCGATAGAGAACATAAAGGTTAGGTTACAGGGAAAATAGAATAGAAGTGTAACGAATCGGGGCTCTCTGGCCTCCAGCCAGAGAGCCATCGATATTATGTATTCAGTTGATTTTCTTGAAACATCTTATAATGGAGTCGATCATTTTGAGTTTTGTTTTGAATGGTTGTTTTATGTTTCTATGTATAGATTTTGATAATAGATCATAACAGTGATATGGTTTCGGGTTTTGTTGAAGGAGTATAACAGTTTAGTGAATCAATGTGTTTATTATAAGTGCTGTGAGTTATTCATGTTGGTATGGTATCGGGTTTCTTTGAGTTCTATTAGTAGTCTACCTTGGTGTATCTTCGGCCTTCATAACAGCGATGTTATTTGTTTTGTGACAGTCCCGATTTGTTATGGCAAGAAACGGTTTCATTTGTCAGAGAATTGATTCTAAGAAACCGAGAGTTAACTCTTGAATGGGTTTAAGTTTATAACGGTTTTCAAGAACCGTTTCACATGCTCATTGTGGTTTCAAATCACGCCATTGGTATCGGGAAGATGGTGAGTTTGTTCATGCTGCGTGTAGCTAAAGTCACGGGTTCGATAGTCCTTCTGGAGGGGGACCCACGAGCTCTATGCGAGAGTTATTTGCTTTGCTGGAACAGCCGAGTGATAGTGAATACCACTCCTGCAACAATCACCAATGATCTTCACGTTTTCAGAACCGTGGATGACTCGGCCTGGCGGTGGGGAAAAGGTGGCGAACATGTTATTACGTGCATGTCCATACTGTGACAGACCCATAAGGCATGATAAACAATGAAGGTAAAGCGTCCATTGGTGAGTTGGTTGTAATCTTGGAGAGCATTATTCAGTCGATGCTGTTATCTTGAGTTGATATATTGATTGGTGAGTTTGATTCAACCAGAATAATGGAAGATAACATTGAGTCGAGATTATTCGTGTGAAAATAATGTAAGAGTATGAGCCTCTAATCTATGTTTAAAGACAGAGACAATGAGATATGCAGATTTCCTGATGTCTTCGACGCAGAGTTTAGAAAGATAATAAAGTATATGCAGATTGAGAGAATACCATCGATGCCCTCTGCATCAGTATAAACTTTAACGCACACAAACAAATGCAATAACCTTTTAAAATCCATACATCATACAAACATTAAAAAACAACCATTGGTTCAACTTCATACCCAATGTTCATGATGAAACTCCTAAGTAGACTCCTACCATGCCTACAAATGCATCAACATATGATTAAAATAAAATTTCGTGCAAGTTTGTGGGTTCTTGGAAGGTATGTTACAATTGCTCCACTATCATGATCTGCCTCCCTGTCCTGGATGATGCTCTCCCTCTATATGCAAGGGTGAAATATCTAACCTGCATCCATCAAATGCTGATAGGCAGTAGTTAGTCTGCATCAACAACAGGTGAATATAAATGCAAACCAGTATTAATAAATAAAATATCAGCTGTATAAGATATGTGATAATGATCAATTATATCACACCACTCATCAATTATTTAAAAACGATAAACATGTGCTAAAATATCACGAGCAATCAAATATCAGTTCAAATATTGAATAATCTGCATGAATATTACACATCATCAACTAAATAATGAACTGTCATAATAACAAGGCTTCAGTGTGTCTCTTAAATGCACTTGATGATTATTTTCCTTGCCATTATGAATGACATTTCCTGTTATGCTGCCATTGCCTTTCCAATAGGAAACAGAGAACATTTATAGGCACTACATTATAAACCACTTTATCTACATATGAGACAATATTAAATGAAGCAAATCATAATTGACTAACAAGCAGACTCATATTTTCCAAATCAAGAACTCCTATGGATTCTGTTTGGATTACAAGTAAACTGGTACATATATGCTATCTCTGTATTTACCTAGCTATTTGAATTGCCACTGTCAATGATGACTTTGAGATTGCATAACTTACCTTGACACTTGCTTTAGATTTGAACACTGTTCTAGTTGAGTCAAGTTTTGGGCCTACTCACACATTTTCACTAAAGTTCTTTGTATCATTTTTTAGCTTCAGCTTCCACTGCTTGGGATTCTTCTTGAACCACCATTGCCATGTTTGCAATTTCGTTTGGAGAGGAGTTTGGACTTTATGAGCTTGATTAGGGCTTACTGTAGACAATGTTGGTTGCCCTTTATTTCTACCTGCTCCTCTACCATTGAATCTGAAAGCTCCTCAATGCATGGGATCCTTTGCATTCTTGAGTTCCTCTTCTTCTGAAGCCATGCTTCTCTAGATTGGAGGCTTTACCTTCAACATATTCAGAAGAACCATTTTGTGTATCTAGTGGAGCACTGATGACACTCTTACTGTTTCCCATTTTATGCTGTGTAGTTTTTCTTCAGCCTCTAGAGACTACCGGTATGGTATGCTTGTCTCCTGACTGCATGTATAACAACTGGAGGTCATGCATGAATTTGAGGTGAAGAACATGACACCAGAGATTCAGCCACTTAAGAGAAAGTCTGATCCTCTCACCAAGCAATAGTGTTAGAGAATTCCTTATATGTTGAGGATTGAGTTCTCTTATGCAAGTTAACTGTAACGCAGCTCATATAAGTAAGCTTCTGATTTTCCCCCTCTTATAAGAAACTTTTATACTTTATAAACATGGGCATATTTACTGACTGGATGCATAAAATCAAGTTAGGTTAATTGTCAGGGAATCAGCTCCATAAATTATTTTAGTTGCCTTTTACTGACCCATAAAAAAGGCATGGCTTTTATACTATGTTCCTTTGGGGAGTTCAACAGGTTTCTGAGAGTATTTAAGGTACGTTATCAACGTATGTGGTTCCTTGAATCTTTACCATCTTATAATGCAAATCAGATTATAGTATGCATTGTAGTATTGTACAATCTCTCTACAACGGGAACTCTTAACAAGGGAATTTCCCTCTGGGGAAGCAGGATTGTTTACAGTCACTCTTATATGACTTTTCAATAATGTTAATTTGCTTTTACTCTGGAAACCTTTTGCTTATTTTGGTTTGGATGAAATTCTTTTATTGTCTTGCAGTGGCCTCCTTTTAAAGACATTGGCAGATGTCAAATACAAAAATCGCCATCTAACCCCTGTGGAGATTATATATAATGCAATTTGCTTTGTCATAGCTGTTGGTACTGCAGTTGGCTTCACAATATATGCGAAAAGAGCTTTACGAAATATGCAGGAAAGTGGTGAATCACATGAGGAGGTGGTTCAAAATGGTGGGTCTATCAGTTTGGTAGAAGTGGAGTCAGTTTCAGCAAGGTACTTGAAAAGTTCTACAATGGAGAGCTCTAGGATTGATTCTACCAATGTACAAAACTGAACATACAACTGTGATGGCATGGATCTAAGGAATAAACTTAGAGATATATATACACGTAACTGGGGTGGAATGCAAAACGAAGCCTCCAGTAGGCATTTCATGCCTTTTTACAGTATGCAGTAATGCTTGCTTAATACAGAAACAAGGATCAAACTAGTAATAGTCTTGAGTTTCATGCTTCATTCTTGAAGTACATAATTTTGTAATTTTACTTCTTAACAAGAACCAATTTGTCTTATCAAACTCAAGTTATTCAGGGTTAATTTATTGAAGTTGACATTTCTTGTGTCATACTCCATTTGTACTGGGTCCATTGGTTGCTAGTGATATGTGAAGCCATGCAGAATGGTACAAGAATTGGGTTTTATAGAAGTTGGTCTACCTGGAGATTCCACAATGTTATGGAATACCAATCTTGAGATTCTATTGATGTACAGATTTTGGACTCAAATGGAGATATCGGAACCGAAGTACATTTCTAATTGTATCATTGCTGTGATTTGATAACTGGTAGATAATGAGAAAATATTCTGTGTATTTTTCTGTGAAGTGGGACATTCCCTTCTGCAATTTCTATCCACTTGATGTCTCACTGCCAAGATGTCTGGTTATTGAATAAACAATCTGAACTGGAAATTCAGTCGGAAGGTAAAGTTGGACATATGTTTTGCTCATGTTTTTGCCAATTCATGTGGTAGCCATATTAAAAAATTAAAATAGAATTTAAGAGCAATTCACGATATTAAGATACTTGCGTTTTGATGACTTTGTTTTTCTGCTTGTCATATGCAATATCCATGGCTGGTTTTTGTCATTTTCATTTGATTATTATTTCTTATCCTGGTTATTGTCGTGGAAAATTGTTCTAAAAACTGATTTTCATTCCTAATGATATAATAGTATTTGTTGGACTCGGTACTTAAAATTTTTTCTTATAAAGAATGTTTGTTGCATTTCGCCAATTGCAGTGAACTAAGGGCAATTATTGCTTATTAGGGGTTAAAATTTAGAAGGGCATCAAACCTTGCAATTTGATGCCCAATCCTGGGATGTTTTAAAATTTTAAAAACTTGCTTTGTATCTATAAACATTGTGAGAACAACACTTATTGCAAGCCCCAGCAATTCATCCATGAAATAGTAATTTGCTATTGTAGACAATCATGTTTTACAAAAGTATTTGAATAGCTTTTATGTTGCATTTTTCAGCTGGTCATCAGAAATTCTCTGTTCCAGACAGTAAATGAAGCTGGAGACAGAATATTAAATGAAAATTCAGTCACATTGATGTTTTTTAAACACAAATTTGCACATTTTCACGCCTCTAGGGTCACAATATGTGCATCAAAATTTTCATTTTCTTCTCTTACGAGTCATCAAACTTTGGCCTATTGGCTAGACATACTGGACAAAAGTTTTAATGAGATTTAATATTACCGGATGTTGTGCAAGTTACTGTGTTTTCTATTTTTACCGTATTAGAGGTTATATGTTGTTCAAATGGACTTGCCGCAGGCTTATGAATATTGTTTATCTTACCTGTCTCCAGAATTCCTTGGTTGTCTGTGTTCTTGGTATAGAGTATTCATGGAGTAATATAGCCCTACATTTTTTCATTTTTCCTATTTTGACTTTTTTGAACTCTGTGATTAGCTCCCCATTCTTCTTCACGGACCAATATTAGGTCTCAGCATATTTTCATTTTTCCTGTTTTGGCTTTTTTCAGCCCGTGTTGTAACTGCATTCTTGGGACCTCAAGAATATTATGGTAGGCGTTTACTTCAAATTACAAGTTAACAACTGTAATGAAATCCAGTTAACAACTGTAATGAAATTAGAGGTTAACAACTGTAAGTTACCAAAGTTCATTTAGACAAGATTCATATGGTAAGAATAACAAAATTATTAAATAATTTTTAATAGTTTTTATTTATGTACAATTAATACTTTTAGCAAGTTAAAGAATATTATAATTGTCAATAGGTCTTTGGGCTGTTGGTGAAGTTGAAAGGTTCAAAAGAGCCTACCAGCAATCAAGTATTGCTGAGTGCAAGGCCCCGACATTATAAGGGATGAGGTCGGGATCATGCCCTGGGTGAATTTGGCGGAATGGATACCCCGTAGTCCTTGAGTCTTAGTTGAAGAGAATGAAAAATCCTCAAAAAAAAAAAAAATAGTATAATTTAACAAGAATAATGTGTTGCTATGTTTGGGTTCTACCTAAATAGGTTTTATTCTTTCTAGTTGATTCTATATGTATTGGACATAGGAGGGGACACAAATATTGTTTTTTTGATTGGAGAAGTAGGTGTAATTTGTACAATTTGCTTTACTTTGTACACTTTGAGCTATCTAGACGGGCGGTGGCTTTTAAATGGTGTTGGCAATGGTGGGTCAAACTTGTGATCGAGGTAGGGTATTTGCAATGGCTCCTATAGGGATCGTTGCATTGGTTATTCAATATTCCAAGGGTACTCTTCAAATTATTCCTACTTGTAGCATTAGAACCTTCTCTATAGGGATCGTTGCATTGGTTATTCAATATTCCAAGGGTACTCTTCAAATTATTCCTAATTGTAGCATTAGAACCTTCTCTAGGTTGTAATATGGTTGTTTCTTGTACCCCTTCCTTTTCTTGATTAGAAACTCATTCGAATCATTCTCCACTTTATCTAATCTTCCTTTCTCTTCTCCTACATCTTTATTGAAAGTAAAAAAAGGCATACTGCCTTCATATACACACTTAACCAATTTGCACTCTATCCAAAATATGTTCTCTTATTGAAGGCATTTTTTTTCTCGAACCAATTGGGATTTGGGATAGGCTCATCAAAAAATCTAGTCAAATCATAGCCTGTGCACAAAACTACTTCTTCATCTTGTACTTGGTAAGATACTTTAACTATACCTTAAGTCCTCATCTAAAATATAGTTAGTCTATAGTAATTCCTCCTTCAAACCTCATGGTCATTTGCACAATTACCCAAAATTCTTCTATATTTGGCATGTCTTAAAGAGGAAGATAATCATTCCCCCATTTGTTCAAAAGGATCATAGTTTGGCCTTGCTTTGTTTTATTGTTTCAAATTGTGCAACTATAGCTTTGTATTTGATGCTTTGGCACACCTTATGTTGTAATAGGTGCAACATCCAATGACGAGGAAATCACTCTTTGTTCTATGCTTGGACTACAACAACTTGTGTGATTCAAGTAATTGTTTGCTTAATTCCAACAAAATCATCTTATCTGCAAATTGTCTAGGCAATTTATATGGGGCATCTAGAAACCCTTCAATTTTGATACAAGTAAATTTTGAGAGAGAGATAAACTAGCCACCATGTTTGTCAATCGAAGCTTGAGTTTATATAGAAAATCTCTTGTACTTATCTCCCTCTATTGTTCTCACCAACCACATAAAAATGTATCATTTACTCTCTTATAGTGCTTGAGGGACTCCTTTTATGCAAGGTATGGTAAATGATTATATACCAAGTTTTGTTGTAGCTTCAACGATAAAATTCCTCTCTAAATCTTGTTACTATGTAATGGACCCGTGGAGAAGGAAAAGTCCATCGACCTCAACACCGGTTAAAGCCTTGAAGGATGAACAATCCCCTATGCCACCTCACTTAACTAGCGCTCTGGTGAGCTAGGGGATCAAGACGAACTAATATGATAAAGAAACTTAAGACAATTAAGGCAAGAAATGTCAGAACTACAAATAACTAAGGACTACTAACAGATAATAATATTCTAACTGTAGAAAATAAAAAATGTAGGTCACAAAGACCAAACACTGAAATTTGCAAGCTCATTGCCTTAGACACTTGCACAGGTCAAGGACGACAATGCAGATGCACAAGACATATGCACAGAGTAACCAAAATAACAACACTAACTAACATGTGAAAAAATTAAGGACAAAAAAAAGAAATTTAAGTGAACTATGCAAGTAGAAATATAGTGAAATGACAAGGATGATAGAAAAGACTCACTATCTGAGGAAGATCACAGTGATATCAATGAAGCCAATTAATGATCCCATTCCTTTCTCCAAAAAACCTGCAGATACTGAAAGGAGGAAAATGATTGTGTTACGTAGAAGCTTGCCACAATCAAACCCCGTTTTGGTGTTTCCACCTCCATGAACAACCAAAATAGATAATCGGTGATACATAACTAAAAATAATAATGGACAACGTTATGCAATAGCAAAGTAACAAGAATATGATAAAGACAATGTGATATTCTATCAAACACAAAGGTGGATCAAAATGAGAGACACCCCTTCACCACTATGAAGCCAAAGTTCAACGAAGTGAAGGCAAGGATGATTGGAAGACCATGAACAAGCTGTCTCATTGCGATATAAAGCTCAAGAATGCAATAGATGATTTCTATGTATGAAAATGGTGAGAAAAATGCTTAGAGAATGACCAAGAAATGTGCCCCAAATCATGAAGAGGGCAAAATGAAGCTTCAAAATGGAAATATAATGGGCAAGGTCGAATCTGGACGTTAGTGGGTGGTGGAATAGGGTATTACACTACAAGGGTGGTAGTTTGTAATGCTCCAATGACACTATGCATGTTTACAGATTCACAGGACAAGTGCGTGCCATGTGAACGTCTTCGCAACACACACCTATCTTGGGCTGTTTAGGTCGTGTGGCTGAGATTTCAAGTGGGTGGTGACAAAGTAAAATAAAAGGGTGCGGAAGGTGATGTGGAATTTTGTGTTTTAAGCTAAGCTAGGGACATTGTGTAATGAAAAATTACACTCGGTTGCAAATTTATGACATTACATTTTGCCCCCACTTTAGCAAGCATGTCACGATAAGAGAATGTGAGCTAAAGTAGATAGAACTTGCATGACTTACCTGTGAGGATTTCATCCACATGGGGTTTCCCCTAGTGAGAAAGCTTTAAATTGCTATTGAGCTGCATCTAGCATAAGCTGTAGACGAGCATGCTAGATGATGAAGACAACTGGTAGACAAAGACCATCAATGGTATGTCGGTATGGGTGACAAGTCGTGTTATGCTAGATAGCCAGACGATAGAGCGATTTTGATAGTGCGTCAATGCGAGTAGCAAAACCTAGATAGTCACATGAGAGGGCAGCTTTAGATTGTGCACCGTTGTGAGTACAAAAGCTAGATAGTCACATGGTAGGGTGGCTTAAGACATGTGCCGACACAAGTAGTAAAAACTAGATAGTCTTGTGATAAGGTGACTTTGATCACGCCGGTATGCATAGAAAAAGCTATATAGGCATACAATAGGGTGATATTTGATAGCACAGGTACGCATAGAAAAAGGTAGATAGGCATACAATAGGGTGAGATTTGATAAGATAGTGGATTGGTCCCCACAAAGGTAGAGAAGATAGATACAAAATTTTGAATTTTCTGAGAACCTGTGATGTAGAGACAACATGATAAGTAGATAATCACATAAAACATACATAATAACCCCCCTAGGATGGACCATGTTACCCAAAGGAAAGCGCGAAACATTCTAAGGAGAGAAAAAGACATTGCGACATGTCAACATACAAGATGTTTCCATGGAATGTCACTTCTTGATAGGTGACACATGATAACCACCACATATGCACAAAGACAGGGGGATTTGATGAATTGGTATCAAAACCCAGAAGAGTATTATACATCCTCTCAGGGGTATTTCATCACGGCTAATCATATCTTGAATAAGAAGAATAACACATGAAGACAAAGAAAAATAAAAATTTTGGTCAACATGGAAGGGAAGCTTGAATGCCCCAACACTTTGTGTCGTCACCAAATGTCAAAAATCAAGATACGACAAATAGAAGAATAAGAATAAGACAACACAAAAAAAAAGGTGCACAACAAATAACCCTTGTTTCCAAGTACCAAAGGAGCACAAGGGTACTCCAGGAGGTACTCGAGGAGGGAACAACATTAAAAGACAAGCACTGGGGAACACATACAAACACACTCTAATCTAAAGATGTAGAAGAGGGTACTACCTTCACAGGTCATCCACGAGTAGATCATCATCCTTCCAATCTTGATCATATGGGGAGGGAGGTCGAGATTGCAATGGTGTTACTGCTATAGCAGCCCTAGGTGCCCCCACCAACAACTAGAGCCAAGGATGAGGCTGATTTGACATTCTCATCCAAGAGCTCCACTGAGGCTAGTGAGGGATCATGTAAAGATCATCTTCAACAATGGAATCTCCTCAAAAGAGTCAAACAAACAAGCCTCATGGCTTGTAGGAAACCAATGCTGAGGTGTAAATGCAAAAGACACCTCAATAACCTCTGTAAAAGGGGCAGAAACCGAATCGGGAGAAGCTAGAGCTTGTTCCACCGTGAGACCTAAAATAAAAAGATGATCTGTTGGAGCGGATTTGTGGTGATGAAACACCATCATAGGGCCATACTCGAACTTCCTCTTAAAGGATGGAGGTGAAGCCCTATGATCCATTGTAGCATCCTTAAGCAACCTAGGAAAGCCAGGATGGTGGTCAAACAATAGAATTGGTACAAGATTGGTGGACATTATTGCACTAGACACCACCTGGGTGTGCACCATGTTTACGGGCACATAGAATGGTGGGCTATCTAGGATATGGGTGATAAGTGGTGGCCCTTGCGATGGAGAAATGAAGACTTGGACTTGCTTGGCATGAGGCCCAATGGTCACTCCTGGTGTAGGGAGAAGTGAAACGGAAGAGGTCCCTAGGTGAAACGCTGGAGCTGTTGAGACGAGAGGAGCAGGGCTAGGAGAAAAAGTAGAAGTAGAAAACACAGGGCCTAAGGATGCACTTTTCCCCTTGCGCTGAACTCACATGATAAGGCCCTCTCTCATGGGTGACATTTACACTCACACACAAGTTGGTTCTGACACAAATTCAAGCTAGGCTAAGAAGCCTATGAGGGTCTAGTTGCATCTTGCTCGATAGGAGTGGTTGTCAAAGCCATTGCCAGCAAAGAGGAGGACCCTACCGATGGAGTAGGAGGTGTCACTAACATGGCAACTTCTGGCTTAGTCACAAGTGCCCTTCCGTTTTTCACCCTATGAGCAACAAGAGGAATAGAGGATGCCCTTAGAGGTTGAGGATCAAGTGCTAAGGGAGAGGGTGCAATCTTAGATGTCCTCTTACCCTTTCCATAAATAGCAGGGTGAGGTATGTCTGCAATGATTGTGATGGGGAAAGGTGGGAACACCTTGGGTTTAGGCCACATGGGTGCCTTTTCTTTGTTTGCACTAGGTGCAGACATGACAAAAAAAGATACCAATAGTGGTGGTGAGGCCCAAGACAGTCGAGGAGGCTTCTCATGGATGCTAGCCAGGGGATACCTAGCTTGATCTTGAAGAGGTCCGATTCAGGAATGAAGAAATGTTGAAAAGATTGCCTTGGGTCCTACCTGGACTGTCAAGGTGGTTGACACTAAAGGGAGAAGTGACAACCCATCGTGATTTCAGATGGTGGAAAAACACTCATCATACCTTGCACAATTTAAGCTGTTGATGAAGAGCACCTCCTCAGTTATAAGGTCAACCCAACACGTAGGATCAACCATGACACCTCTGATAGAGATACCAATGATCAATGTTAGAATAGATAGGGGAGATGACTCTCCATTGTATGACTCATCCCAAGATATTCATTTCGAGCACCCTCCGAGAAGGTGACAGATAAGAGTGATTGCCACCATCTTTACAAAGGGACTGCCACTTGGGAAGAGGGAAGTTTGATGTAGAGGAATCTAGTTCACATCAGGTTCAAAAGAAAATTTCATTGACCTCAAGGCCGGTTAAAGCCTGGAAGGATGAATAGTCCCTTGTGCCACCTCACTTAACTAGTGCTCTAGTGAGCTAGGGGATCAAGACAAAACTTATATGATAAAGAGACTTTAGACAATTAAAACATGCAATGTGAGAACTCCAAATAACTAAGCACTACTAACATATAATAATGATTTGACTATAGAAAATGAAGATGTAGGTCATACAGATCGAACACTAAAATGTGCAAGCCCACTGCCTTGGACACCCGTGCATGTCAAGGAAGACAATGTGCACAATACATATGCATGAAACACATTCATCGTGTACAGACAGTGTACAAGCTCCAGGGTACAAATTCCGAGAAAACCAAAATAACAACACTAACTAACATGTGAAAAAATAAAGGACAACAATATGAAAAATAAGTGAACTATGCAAATAGAAATATAGTGAAATGACAAGGATGATAGAAAAGACTCATGGTCTGAGAAAGAGAGCGATATCAACGAAGCTAGCCAACAATCCTGTTCCTTTATCCAACAAACCTACACACACTGAAAAAAAAAAATGGTTGTGGGCTGCATAGGAGCTTGCCGTAGTCAAACTCCCATTTTGGTGTTTCCACCTCCACGGAAAACCAAAATAGATAAGCGGTGATAGATAACTGAAAAAAAATAATGAACAATGTATGCAATAGAAAAGTAACAATAATATGATAAAGACAACGTGATATGCTATCAAACACAAAGATCGATCAAAATGAGAGACTCCCCTTCACCATTGTGAAGCCAAAGCTCAATGAAGTGAAGGAAGTGATGATTGGAAGACCATGAACACGCTGTCTCACTGTGATATGAAGCTCAATAACGCAATAAGTAATTTGTATGTATGAAAATGGTGATAAAAATGCTTAGAGAATGACCAAGAAGTGTTCCTCGAATCGTGAAGAGGGTCAAATGAAGATTTAAAATAGAAATTTAATGGCCAAGGCTGAATATGGGCATTAGTGGGTGGTGGAATCGGGTGTTACACTACAAGGGTGACATTTTGTAATGCTCCAACAACACTCTACACATCTGTAGATTCATGGGATGAGTGTGCGTCATGCAGATGTATGCACAATGCGTACACGTCCTGGGCCATCCAGGCCACATGGAAAAGATTTTGAGTAGGTGGGGACAAGATTTTGAGTAGGTGGAGACAAGGTAAAATGGAAGGGCGCAAAGGGTAACGTGGAACTTTTTGTTTTAAGCTAAAGTAGGGAAATTGTGTAATGGAAGATTACATTGGGGTGCAAATTTACTACATTACAGGACCAAGGGGGAAGTCATACAGTTTCCTTTTGGTTTCAAATGTGTTCAGTTGCTCATGCCAGTTATCTTTGATAATTTATAATTAGTGAAGCATATTTTGCTTATTATAAGGTCTCATCCTAAAATACATCCACAATCAATCATTGCAGTAGTAAGTAGGGCCATAACCTTTTTATGTTGAAATCACTACTATATAGGGTTTTTGGCATTTGGAGATTTCTCAGTTTAGGTGTTCTAATTGATGTTAGTAATGAGATTGCATCAGTTCTATAATGTTGGGAAACAGAGTTCACTATCTTTTATGGGAAAACTAGGAAGCCAAATCTATTTCTGCTTTAATTACCTTGGGAGGGGAGTGATCCAATTGGCTCAAGATATTGCGCACAAAATGGATTCAACAGTCCCTCATGATGAGTTGAAAATGCTTATGTAATTATAAAAGAAGAATGCAAGAACTAGGGAAAGGTGTGAAAAATGATGACTTTCAACATTTACAACAAAACAAAAAACATGTACATAGATTTTAGCAGAAGATCCAAAAACTATAGACAGAGACAAACCTGTGGTTGAAATTCGGAGAAGAGTTAGAGAGAATCGGTCGACCTACTCGATTGAGTCCCGATATTTTTAAATCTACAAAATATCATTTTGTAGGTCTTCTAACACTCGATCTCCTAAATCCATGTGTTTTCCACTTGTCACCTACACATAGAAAAAATAGAAAATGTTGGGTTGAAGGGGGTTTGCCTAAGTCAAACTTTGGTTTAGGAATTAACCTTGAAATTGAAATGAATTAAATCAGAAATTAAAATGTGCTCATATGTAACAGAGGCTATATATGAGAATTGAAATGTCTTATACCTTGTTGATCCAATGATATTTGAATGTAATTACAAGTGTTGATGTAACAACATGACTCTACAAGACCTAGAAAATCGATCATGAATACATGCTTGCAATGGAGGTTGTTGAAGCTTTCCACACTGCTAGATCTAAAGAAGAATACCTTGAATTCTTGAGCTTGATGTGTGATTGAGAGATGGATCATGTGTGTGTATAAATGAGGGGGGATAATCTTTCTTCTATACCCCTCCATATCATCTCGAGGTTTGAATTTATGGGCAAGCCAACCCAGGATTTAATTTCCTACTCCCACAAGCTAATTGTTACACGGTTCAAATTCGGGCCTTGATTGCAGGACTCAATCAAGAAGATTAGTTGAGTACCCCCAATACAGGCCAAAATTAATATTGAAGGTAAACAATGCACATATGAGCTAAAATGAATAGGATCGGGCACAGGAGGGCATAAATGATAAAATGAGGCCTAGGTGAGCAAGAAATTGTATAGGGATCCAATTTACTATGCTAAATTTGGTCCCCACTTTAGCGGGAATATGAGCCTACATGCATACTCATGGTAAGGAAGAAGAAATCAAGAGAGACATGCATAAGAATGCAAAGATATAAGACATCACTAAGTTCAAGGGAACAAGCCCTGAAACCTTAGGATATTAGCTCATACAACCACGTGTAAGGGTACACAAAAAAATGAAACAAATACTAAAGACACACAAAGGCTCCAAGTCAGATAGTTGAAGAGACCTTGATAATCAAAATGTCTCAATCTCTAATATTATTCTCAAAATGTTATTGCAAGAGCACAAGAGGTCACATGGAAAGAGAAAGAGTATGCATCAAAGATAAGACAAGACACTATGCTCCAACCAACTAGTGAGGTTTTTTAAGCTACGAGATCATGGAGGACAGAGAAATGAAACCTTGGATTCCACGGGATGGAAAGATGTGTTATATTAGGTGATCCTAGAAAGAGCATATATTCCACTAAATGATAAAATGTGTTATGTTGTGTGATTCGTGCAACAAAAGAGGAGGAAGGGTAAAAAATAGTCTAGTAAGTTGTGTTATTCTATTTCCCCTCATCCGAAGAGAGTGTTTGGTACAAGAGAGCCGATGGGCTAGCAAGTTGTGTTATGCTAATCAACCAATCCCAAGGATAACTAAGCAAAGCATTGTATGCAAAAAAATCCACTAAAATGGTGCAAAGGAGTCATTTGGCCCTAAAAAGTTATATTATGCTAGTAGATTCAACCTGAAATACTTTAAATACAGGTAATAAAACAAAGCATCATGTTCATAAGGAAATCCCGCAACATAAGGATAACCAAACAAAGCATGTTGTTTATAAGGAAATTCTACAACATTTGAAACATGGAGGCCATATGTATGCCCCTCCTTCCTCGCCTCCCCTAATATGGAAAGATAGGACTATTTTGGTATCTTATGGAAAAGAAGAACAAGGATAAACACCTTTAACACCAAGGAGATATCCTTTAAGCAATAATGTACATATAATCTAATTCAAAGAGGACAAAAATCTTTTTGGGCAAGGAAGAGATAGTTGTTAAAATATATCTTGCAACAATTGTCACGATATCCTTTTGAAGGATGCACAGGGGAGGAGAACGAGAACTTTACTCAAAGACATCTACCTCCAAGAGGAAATATTGAGTGAAACTAACATTATTGACTAAAAGAGGGGAATGAGAAAAAGAATCAACACTTTCCCCATTGCTAGGCAAATGGATTCTTGGTGAAGGACAACACATTTTGTATTCCAAGTGAGAGATAATTTATAATAGGCATATGATTTCAAGCAAAGAAGGGGTTTTAAACAAGGATGTAAACCTCTCGAAAAAGAGAAAATCCCGAAGGAGAACAAAAAATTCTATTCAAGAAAAGGAAATCATGTTATAAAAGATACAACTCACCAAAGGAAAAAATGGGTCCTTGGAAAATATTGAAGATTGAAACAATACCCTTGCCTCTCAAGTGTGGAGACAAGGATAAGAAAGATTATTATTTTTCTCAAAAAGTATGATTGCACCTGAAACTATACTACCACGAATGAAAATGATCCCCCAAGGGATAGGCTAGCAATGTCATGTAGTGAGGAGCAACATAATAGGATCTAAAAAGTTATTTAAAATAATAAGGATTTAGATACAAATCATTGTTACCTATTATGTAATTTATATTAAAATCAATGCGTAGTTGAATTTTATAATTCAACCCTTGACATTCATTAGTAGAGTGGTCATGATATTGATGATACATACAAAAAGGAAGATTTTGATGATCTAATATACGTTTCTTCTTTTGAATTTTGATCGAGTAATCAATTTGGGAAAAATAAGGTAAGCCTAAATGCTATCTTGTTTTTGGTTAGGTATAGAAGACATAGATGTACTAGACAATAGGGGAGGGGATGTCGACAAAGGAGGAGATTGGGAACCTACCTTCTGTAGACAAGTGTGATGTAGGTTTCTCATAAATCTCAATGCTTTTTTTGCACACATCCTAAACCATGTCCATTGTAATCATCTAAATTAGGAGTTGAAATGTTAGGAGGATAGGGGTCACTCTTAGTTGAATTGGATTAAAATTTATAGAGCCCTAATTAACATCCATATATGTGTTTGAATAATAAGTCCGAGTCTCAAATTTAGAGACTTTTTTTTTGCTTATACAGAAGGTGGGTGTGAAGTCTAAAATGATCCCCAATCATCCTCTTTTGGAGGAGATGATGCATTTGTTTCTATTGGTGAAAAAATGAAGAAACTATAGAAGATTGATATTGTATTTTTATTTTATTTATCAACTTCCATAGTCCACATTATAGTGTTCTAGATAAATTTTGACTTTGCGATAAAGAGTAGAAGGGACAACCTGCATAGCATGAATCCAAGGTCTACCTAGGAGAAGGTTGTATGTGAGAGTATTGGGCATAACATGGATAAGCATGGGTATAATTTCATATCCTACTTTAATAGGCAATTTATGATTGTACCTAATGGAGATTTACCAATATTATCATAGCCACAAATATGAATAGAATAAGGTTGACTAAGAGAAGTATCCACTTTTATTTTATGCAACAGGTCAATTGTACACACATTAAGGGGTGAACCATTATCAAATAAAGTATGTATTATAGAATCACCATTGATAAGGACACCAATCACGAGGGGATTTCATTGGTTTCAAACTTCTAAAGAGGGTAACTTATGTTGGCAGAACTCAATTTTTTTTTCCCTTTGGTTCAAGAATTGTTGCTACCGTATTTGACCTACAACGATGGGATGCAACGATATTTTTCAAAGATTATTGAATCATCACATGATATGTAGGTGAAGTTTTAATTAAGTCCCAAACGAAGATCTTGGATAAAGTATCATGAATTTTCTCAACAAGATCATACTCCTTACCAACATGTTGTGAAGGATGAGGGACATCTAGACGAAGGTGGACAAAAATATTAGGCTTCTCATTCCCAAAAACATGAATGGACTTGACTTGAGTAGGTTCTTTATTCTCCAAGGTTTCATTTTTAGAAGGGATGGAATCAAGAATATCATCCTCTTCATCCAAAGCATGTTTATGAGAAGGGTAAAATTTCGAAGAGGGACAAACATAACTCATTAATGCCCCATATCTAGGGGGAAGGTTATTGAAATGAACAAAAGGAAAAGTGTCATTAAGGGAATTGCCAATCATATCAATCTCTTCTACCACAATATCATCCTCTTTCACCAAGGTAATCTCATGGTGGAGGTACATATTAAGAGAATAATCAACATCATTCTCCAATTGTGCATCCCAAAGAGGGAGATAATTGAGAGAAGTGTTAAAAGTATATTCTTTCACCAATATGTCCTCAAGGATAAGAGGGTCTTTAGGAGAGGGATAAAGTGATATAAAGGAGGCTAGGCCACTATCACCTCTATGAAATATATGCATCATGAAACTAAACTAATTGAAAATGGAATGAAAATAGTTTTGAAAATATATGCTAAATGCATGAAACAATATGCAATTTTATGTTTTTTTTGATTAATGAAAGTACATGAAAAATGAATTAAAGGATATACATTTGCATGAAACATAAGAGAAAAAATTAATTGATTGCTTATTGGTGTATACAAATAAGATGTTGGGCACAAAATGGATTCAATAGTCCCTCATGACGAGTTGAAAATTATTATATAATTATGAAAGAGAATGCAATAACTAGGGAAAAGCATGAATATGATGGCTTTCAACATGTACAACAAGACATAAAATAGATACACAAATTTCAGCATAAGATCTATAAAGTATGGACAAAGACAAACCCATAGTTGAAATTCAGAGAAGAATCAGAGGGACTTATATGCCCTGCTTGACCGAGTCTTGAGACTTAGTTGATTTTATCGACCGAGTCTCATCATTTATGGATCTATAAAATAATTTTTTATAGGTCTTTTGACACTTTATTTGCTCAAAAATCCATGCATTCCCCACCTGTCACCTGAAC
The DNA here is from genome assembly GCA_018584345.1 of Thuja plicata. Classification (NCBI taxonomy): domain Eukaryota; kingdom Viridiplantae; phylum Streptophyta; class Pinopsida; order Cupressales; family Cupressaceae; genus Thuja; species Thuja plicata. The sequence continues at coordinate 2,361,346 of MU227726.1, forward strand.
ACAAAGGGGAGATAACATGTTGGGTTGAAAGGGATTTTCCTAATTCAAACCCTGATTTCAGACTTAACCTTGAAATTGAAATGAAAAATAAAGTGAATTGGTATGTAACATAAGCTAGATATGAGAATTGAAATGTCTTATACCTTGTTGATGCAATGCTCTTTGAATGTGACTACAAGTGTTGATGTAATAACATAAATCTACAATAACATGACTCTACACGACCTAGAAAATCAATCATGAACACATGCTTTCAATGAAGGTTGTTGAAGCTTGCACAATGCTAGATTTGAAGAAGAAATCCTTAAATGCTTGAGCTTGATGTGTGATTGAGAGATTGATAATGTGTGTATACACATGGAGGTTGGGGGGGGGGGGGGAAGCTTTATAATATATCT
>MU227726.1:2361793-2380818 GCA_018584345.1 Thuja plicata
ATATGCAGATTGAGAGAATACCATCGATGCCCTCTGCATTAGATTGGTATCAGAGCTCAGAAGATTCTAAGCGTGTAGATGAAATCTACACCAGGTAGTATTGGGTTATGTTGGATTCTTGTTGTGAAGTTTATGGTTGCAGAGTGGTGCTTGTTCATTCAGCTACAAATGGGTGGACAGGAAAGTCTACCAAAGGCCATAGGAGATGGTCTTGTGTGTCGCCAATAGATTGGGAGAGAGGCATGAAGAATTCCCAGGTGAGAGACAGAAGTGTGGTGTTGTAGCAGCATGGAGAAATGGATTGTGGAATGGAAAGCACCATTAAGGCAGCAATATAAACTCCATTGATAGGAGTCAGAGTTGAAGGAAAGCGAGAAGGCAGAGGAGGCGTCGATGCAGTGATGAAGACAATGAGGCCAAAGATTTGTTTGCAGATTCTCACCAAAGCATTTCCATGGGACATGGAAATTTTAAAGCTCGGGATTATGGTGCAGGGGCAACAATAGAATCATTAATTTCATCACATTTTATGTGAAGTCCAATGTTTCCTTTCTGAAAATATGATCTAAAGCCCATTTCAATATATATGTAAGGTATTTAAAAGCACAATCTTGCTAAATTTATAATTTAGCAAGATGTGCCAAATATGTAATTAGGGATTTGAATGGGCATTGTAACCGAATGGGAATACAAAGAGTCGAAGGGTAGATGAACGGTTTATAAACGTCAAGATGGTCTTTAAATAGACATCATTATGTAATAAAAAAGGGAGTCGATAGAGAATAGAGAGGTTAGGTTACGGGGAAAATAGAATAGAAGTGTAACGAATCGGGGCTCTCTAGCCTCCAGCCAGAGAGCCATCGATATTATGTATTCAGTTGATTTTCTTGAAACATCTTATAATGGAGTCGATCATTTTTAGTTTTGTTTTGAATGGTTGTTTTATGTTTCTATGTATCGATTTTGATAATAGATCATAACAGTGATATGGTTTTGGGTTTTGTTGAAGGAGTATAACAGTTTAGTGAATCAATGTGTTTATTATAAGTGCTGTGAGTTATTCATGTTGGTATGGTATCGGGTCTCTTTGAGTTCTATTAGTAGTCCACCTTGGTGTATCTTCGGCCTTCATAACAACGATGTTATTTGTTTTGTGACAGTCCTGATTCGTTATGGCAAGAAACGATTTCATTTGTTAGAGAATTGATTCTAAGAAACCGAGTGTTAACTCTTGAATGGGTTTAAGTTTGTAACGGTTTTCAAGAACCGTTTCACATGCTCATCGTGGTTTCGAATCACGCCATTGGTATCGGGAAGGTGGTGAGTTTGTTCATGCTGCGTGGAGCTAAAGAGACACGGGTTCGATAGTCCTTCTGGAGGGGGACCCACGAGCTCTATGCGAGAGTTATTTGCTTTGCTGGAACAGCCGCGAGTGATAGTGAATGCCACTCCTGCAACAATCACCAAAGATCTTCAAGTTTTCAGAACCGTGGATGACTCGGCCTGGCAGTGGGGAAAAGGTTGCGAACATGTTATTACGTGCATGTCCATACTGTGACAGACCCATAAGGCATGATAAACAATGAAGGTAAAGCGTCCATTGGTGAGTTGGTTGTAATCTTGGAGAGCATTATTCAGTCGATGCTGTTATCTTGAGTTGATATATTGATTGGTGAGTTTGATTCAACCAGAATAATGGAAGATAACATTGAGTCGAGATTATTCGTGTGAAAATAATGTAAGAGTATGAGCCTCTAATCTATGTTTAAAGACAGAGACAATGAGATATGCAGATTTCCTGATGTCTTCGACGCAGAGTTTAGAAAGATAATAAAGTATATGCAGATTGAGAGAATACCATCGATGCCCTCTGCATCAGTATAAACTTTAACGCACACAAACAAATGCAATAACCTTTTAAAATCCATACATCATACAAACATTAAAAAACAACCATTGGTTCAACTTCATACCCAATGTTCATGATGAAACTCCTAAGTAGACTCCTACCATGCCTACAAATGCATCAACATATGATTAAAATAAAATTTCGTGCAAGTTTGTGGGTTCTTGGAAGGTATGTTACAATTGCTCCACTATCATGATCTGCCTCCCTGTCCTGGATGATGCTCTCCCTCTATATGCAAGGGTGAAATATCTAACCTGCATCCATCAAATGCTGATAGGCAGTAGTTAGTCTGCATCAACAACAGGTGAATATAAATGCAAACCAGTATTAATAAATAAAATATCAGCTGTATAAGATATGTGATAATGATCAATTATATCACACCACTCATCAATTATTTAAAAACGATAAACATGTGCTAAAATATCACGAGCAATCAAATATCAGTTCAAATATTGAATAATCTGCATGAATATTACACATCATCAACTAAATAATGAACTGTCATAATAACAAGGCTTCAGTGTGTCTCTTAAATGCACTTGATGATTATTTTCCTTGCCATTATGAATGACATTTCCTGTTATGCTGCCATTGCCTTTCCAATAGGAAACAGAGAACATTTATAGGCACTACATTATAAACCACTTTATCTACATATGAGACAATATTAAATGAAGCAAATCATAATTGACTAACAAGCAGACTCATATTTTCCAAATCAAGAACTCCTATGGATTCTGTTTGGATTACAAGTAAACTGGTACATATATGCTATCTCTGTATTTACCTAGCTATTTGAATTGCCACTGTCAATGATGACTTTGAGATTGCATAACTTACCTTGACACTTGCTTTAGATTTGAACACTGTTCTAGTTGAGTCAAGTTTTGGGCCTACTCACACATTTTCACTAAAGTTCTTTGTATCATTTTTTAGCTTCAGCTTCCACTGCTTGGGATTCTTCTTGAACCACCATTGCCATGTTTGCAATTTCGTTTGGAGAGGAGTTTGGACTTTATGAGCTTGATTAGGGCTTACTGTAGACAATGTTGGTTGCCCTTTATTTCTACCTGCTCCTCTACCATTGAATCTGAAAGCTCCTCAATGCATGGGATCCTTTGCATTCTTGAGTTCCTCTTCTTCTGAAGCCATGCTTCTCTAGATTGGAGGCTTTACCTTCAACATATTCAGAAGAACCATTTTGTGTATCTAGTGGAGCACTGATGACACTCTTACTGTTTCCCATTTTATGCTGTGTAGTTTTTCTTCAGCCTCTAGAGACTACCGGTATGGTATGCTTGTCTCCTGACTGCATGTATAACAACTGGAGGTCATGCATGAATTTGAGGTGAAGAACATGACACCAGAGATTCAGCCACTTAAGAGAAAGTCTGATCCTCTCACCAAGCAATAGTGTTAGAGAATTCCTTATATGTTGAGGATTGAGTTCTCTTATGCAAGTTAACTGTAACGCAGCTCATATAAGTAAGCTTCTGATTTTCCCCCTCTTATAAGAAACTTTTATACTTTATAAACATGGGCATATTTACTGACTGGATGCATAAAATCAAGTTAGGTTAATTGTCAGGGAATCAGCTCCATAAATTATTTTAGTTGCCTTTTACTGACCCATAAAAAAGGCATGGCTTTTATACTATGTTCCTTTGGGGAGTTCAACAGGTTTCTGAGAGTATTTAAGGTACGTTATCAACGTATGTGGTTCCTTGAATCTTTACCATCTTATAATGCAAATCAGATTATAGTATGCATTGTAGTATTGTACAATCTCTCTACAACGGGAACTCTTAACAAGGGAATTTCCCTCTGGGGAAGCAGGATTGTTTACAGTCACTCTTATATGACTTTTCAATAATGTTAATTTGCTTTTACTCTGGAAACCTTTTGCTTATTTTGGTTTGGATGAAATTCTTTTATTGTCTTGCAGTGGCCTCCTTTTAAAGACATTGGCAGATGTCAAATACAAAAATCGCCATCTAACCCCTGTGGAGATTATATATAATGCAATTTGCTTTGTCATAGCTGTTGGTACTGCAGTTGGCTTCACAATATATGCGAAAAGAGCTTTACGAAATATGCAGGAAAGTGGTGAATCACATGAGGAGGTGGTTCAAAATGGTGGGTCTATCAGTTTGGTAGAAGTGGAGTCAGTTTCAGCAAGGTACTTGAAAAGTTCTACAATGGAGAGCTCTAGGATTGATTCTACCAATGTACAAAACTGAACATACAACTGTGATGGCATGGATCTAAGGAATAAACTTAGAGATATATATACACGTAACTGGGGTGGAATGCAAAACGAAGCCTCCAGTAGGCATTTCATGCCTTTTTACAGTATGCAGTAATGCTTGCTTAATACAGAAACAAGGATCAAACTAGTAATAGTCTTGAGTTTCATGCTTCATTCTTGAAGTACATAATTTTGTAATTTTACTTCTTAACAAGAACCAATTTGTCTTATCAAACTCAAGTTATTCAGGGTTAATTTATTGAAGTTGACATTTCTTGTGTCATACTCCATTTGTACTGGGTCCATTGGTTGCTAGTGATATGTGAAGCCATGCAGAATGGTACAAGAATTGGGTTTTATAGAAGTTGGTCTACCTGGAGATTCCACAATGTTATGGAATACCAATCTTGAGATTCTATTGATGTACAGATTTTGGACTCAAATGGAGATATCGGAACCGAAGTACATTTCTAATTGTATCATTGCTGTGATTTGATAACTGGTAGATAATGAGAAAATATTCTGTGTATTTTTCTGTGAAGTGGGACATTCCCTTCTGCAATTTCTATCCACTTGATGTCTCACTGCCAAGATGTCTGGTTATTGAATAAACAATCTGAACTGGAAATTCAGTCGGAAGGTAAAGTTGGACATATGTTTTGCTCATGTTTTTGCCAATTCATGTGGTAGCCATATTAAAAAATTAAAATAGAATTTAAGAGCAATTCACGATATTAAGATACTTGCGTTTTGATGACTTTGTTTTTCTGCTTGTCATATGCAATATCCATGGCTGGTTTTTGTCATTTTCATTTGATTATTATTTCTTATCCTGGTTATTGTCGTGGAAAATTGTTCTAAAAACTGATTTTCATTCCTAATGATATAATAGTATTTGTTGGACTCGGTACTTAAAATTTTTTCTTATAAAGAATGTTTGTTGCATTTCGCCAATTGCAGTGAACTAAGGGCAATTATTGCTTATTAGGGGTTAAAATTTAGAAGGGCATCAAACCTTGCAATTTGATGCCCAATCCTGGGATGTTTTAAAATTTTAAAAACTTGCTTTGTATCTATAAACATTGTGAGAACAACACTTATTGCAAGCCCCAGCAATTCATCCATGAAATAGTAATTTGCTATTGTAGACAATCATGTTTTACAAAAGTATTTGAATAGCTTTTATGTTGCATTTTTCAGCTGGTCATCAGAAATTCTCTGTTCCAGACAGTAAATGAAGCTGGAGACAGAATATTAAATGAAAATTCAGTCACATTGATGTTTTTTAAACACAAATTTGCACATTTTCACGCCTCTAGGGTCACAATATGTGCATCAAAATTTTCATTTTCTTCTCTTACGAGTCATCAAACTTTGGCCTATTGGCTAGACATACTGGACAAAAGTTTTAATGAGATTTAATATTACCGGATGTTGTGCAAGTTACTGTGTTTTCTATTTTTACCGTATTAGAGGTTATATGTTGTTCAAATGGACTTGCCGCAGGCTTATGAATATTGTTTATCTTACCTGTCTCCAGAATTCCTTGGTTGTCTGTGTTCTTGGTATAGAGTATTCATGGAGTAATATAGCCCTACATTTTTTCATTTTTCCTATTTTGACTTTTTTGAACTCTGTGATTAGCTCCCCATTCTTCTTCACGGACCAATATTAGGTCTCAGCATATTTTCATTTTTCCTGTTTTGGCTTTTTTCAGCCCGTGTTGTAACTGCATTCTTGGGACCTCAAGAATATTATGGTAGGCGTTTACTTCAAATTACAAGTTAACAACTGTAATGAAATCCAGTTAACAACTGTAATGAAATTAGAGGTTAACAACTGTAAGTTACCAAAGTTCATTTAGACAAGATTCATATGGTAAGAATAACAAAATTATTAAATAATTTTTAATAGTTTTTATTTATGTACAATTAATACTTTTAGCAAGTTAAAGAATATTATAATTGTCAATAGGTCTTTGGGCTGTTGGTGAAGTTGAAAGGTTCAAAAGAGCCTACCAGCAATCAAGTATTGCTGAGTGCAAGGCCCCGACATTATAAGGGATGAGGTCGGGATCATGCCCTGGGTGAATTTGGCGGAATGGATACCCCGTAGTCCTTGAGTCTTAGTTGAAGAGAATGAAAAATCCTCAAAAAAAAAAAAAATAGTATAATTTAACAAGAATAATGTGTTGCTATGTTTGGGTTCTACCTAAATAGGTTTTATTCTTTCTAGTTGATTCTATATGTATTGGACATAGGAGGGGACACAAATATTGTTTTTTTGATTGGAGAAGTAGGTGTAATTTGTACAATTTGCTTTACTTTGTACACTTTGAGCTATCTAGACGGGCGGTGGCTTTTAAATGGTGTTGGCAATGGTGGGTCAAACTTGTGATCGAGGTAGGGTATTTGCAATGGCTCCTATAGGGATCGTTGCATTGGTTATTCAATATTCCAAGGGTACTCTTCAAATTATTCCTACTTGTAGCATTAGAACCTTCTCTATAGGGATCGTTGCATTGGTTATTCAATATTCCAAGGGTACTCTTCAAATTATTCCTAATTGTAGCATTAGAACCTTCTCTAGGTTGTAATATGGTTGTTTCTTGTACCCCTTCCTTTTCTTGATTAGAAACTCATTCGAATCATTCTCCACTTTATCTAATCTTCCTTTCTCTTCTCCTACATCTTTATTGAAAGTAAAAAAAGGCATACTGCCTTCATATACACACTTAACCAATTTGCACTCTATCCAAAATATGTTCTCTTATTGAAGGCATTTTTTTTCTCGAACCAATTGGGATTTGGGATAGGCTCATCAAAAAATCTAGTCAAATCATAGCCTGTGCACAAAACTACTTCTTCATCTTGTACTTGGTAAGATACTTTAACTATACCTTAAGTCCTCATCTAAAATATAGTTAGTCTATAGTAATTCCTCCTTCAAACCTCATGGTCATTTGCACAATTACCCAAAATTCTTCTATATTTGGCATGTCTTAAAGAGGAAGATAATCATTCCCCCATTTGTTCAAAAGGATCATAGTTTGGCCTTGCTTTGTTTTATTGTTTCAAATTGTGCAACTATAGCTTTGTATTTGATGCTTTGGCACACCTTATGTTGTAATAGGTGCAACATCCAATGACGAGGAAATCACTCTTTGTTCTATGCTTGGACTACAACAACTTGTGTGATTCAAGTAATTGTTTGCTTAATTCCAACAAAATCATCTTATCTGCAAATTGTCTAGGCAATTTATATGGGGCATCTAGAAACCCTTCAATTTTGATACAAGTAAATTTTGAGAGAGAGATAAACTAGCCACCATGTTTGTCAATCGAAGCTTGAGTTTATATAGAAAATCTCTTGTACTTATCTCCCTCTATTGTTCTCACCAACCACATAAAAATGTATCATTTACTCTCTTATAGTGCTTGAGGGACTCCTTTTATGCAAGGTATGGTAAATGATTATATACCAAGTTTTGTTGTAGCTTCAACGATAAAATTCCTCTCTAAATCTTGTTACTATGTAATGGACCCGTGGAGAAGGAAAAGTCCATCGACCTCAACACCGGTTAAAGCCTTGAAGGATGAACAATCCCCTATGCCACCTCACTTAACTAGCGCTCTGGTGAGCTAGGGGATCAAGACGAACTAATATGATAAAGAAACTTAAGACAATTAAGGCAAGAAATGTCAGAACTACAAATAACTAAGGACTACTAACAGATAATAATATTCTAACTGTAGAAAATAAAAAATGTAGGTCACAAAGACCAAACACTGAAATTTGCAAGCTCATTGCCTTAGACACTTGCACAGGTCAAGGACGACAATGCAGATGCACAAGACATATGCACAGAGTAACCAAAATAACAACACTAACTAACATGTGAAAAAATTAAGGACAAAAAAAAGAAATTTAAGTGAACTATGCAAGTAGAAATATAGTGAAATGACAAGGATGATAGAAAAGACTCACTATCTGAGGAAGATCACAGTGATATCAATGAAGCCAATTAATGATCCCATTCCTTTCTCCAAAAAACCTGCAGATACTGAAAGGAGGAAAATGATTGTGTTACGTAGAAGCTTGCCACAATCAAACCCCGTTTTGGTGTTTCCACCTCCATGAACAACCAAAATAGATAATCGGTGATACATAACTAAAAATAATAATGGACAACGTTATGCAATAGCAAAGTAACAAGAATATGATAAAGACAATGTGATATTCTATCAAACACAAAGGTGGATCAAAATGAGAGACACCCCTTCACCACTATGAAGCCAAAGTTCAACGAAGTGAAGGCAAGGATGATTGGAAGACCATGAACAAGCTGTCTCATTGCGATATAAAGCTCAAGAATGCAATAGATGATTTCTATGTATGAAAATGGTGAGAAAAATGCTTAGAGAATGACCAAGAAATGTGCCCCAAATCATGAAGAGGGCAAAATGAAGCTTCAAAATGGAAATATAATGGGCAAGGTCGAATCTGGACGTTAGTGGGTGGTGGAATAGGGTATTACACTACAAGGGTGGTAGTTTGTAATGCTCCAATGACACTATGCATGTTTACAGATTCACAGGACAAGTGCGTGCCATGTGAACGTCTTCGCAACACACACCTATCTTGGGCTGTTTAGGTCGTGTGGCTGAGATTTCAAGTGGGTGGTGACAAAGTAAAATAAAAGGGTGCGGAAGGTGATGTGGAATTTTGTGTTTTAAGCTAAGCTAGGGACATTGTGTAATGAAAAATTACACTCGGTTGCAAATTTATGACATTACATTTTGCCCCCACTTTAGCAAGCATGTCACGATAAGAGAATGTGAGCTAAAGTAGATAGAACTTGCATGACTTACCTGTGAGGATTTCATCCACATGGGGTTTCCCCTAGTGAGAAAGCTTTAAATTGCTATTGAGCTGCATCTAGCATAAGCTGTAGACGAGCATGCTAGATGATGAAGACAACTGGTAGACAAAGACCATCAATGGTATGTCGGTATGGGTGACAAGTCGTGTTATGCTAGATAGCCAGACGATAGAGCGATTTTGATAGTGCGTCAATGCGAGTAGCAAAACCTAGATAGTCACATGAGAGGGCAGCTTTAGATTGTGCACCGTTGTGAGTACAAAAGCTAGATAGTCACATGGTAGGGTGGCTTAAGACATGTGCCGACACAAGTAGTAAAAACTAGATAGTCTTGTGATAAGGTGACTTTGATCACGCCGGTATGCATAGAAAAAGCTATATAGGCATACAATAGGGTGATATTTGATAGCACAGGTACGCATAGAAAAAGGTAGATAGGCATACAATAGGGTGAGATTTGATAAGATAGTGGATTGGTCCCCACAAAGGTAGAGAAGATAGATACAAAATTTTGAATTTTCTGAGAACCTGTGATGTAGAGACAACATGATAAGTAGATAATCACATAAAACATACATAATAACCCCCCTAGGATGGACCATGTTACCCAAAGGAAAGCGCGAAACATTCTAAGGAGAGAAAAAGACATTGCGACATGTCAACATACAAGATGTTTCCATGGAATGTCACTTCTTGATAGGTGACACATGATAACCACCACATATGCACAAAGACAGGGGGATTTGATGAATTGGTATCAAAACCCAGAAGAGTATTATACATCCTCTCAGGGGTATTTCATCACGGCTAATCATATCTTGAATAAGAAGAATAACACATGAAGACAAAGAAAAATAAAAATTTTGGTCAACATGGAAGGGAAGCTTGAATGCCCCAACACTTTGTGTCGTCACCAAATGTCAAAAATCAAGATACGACAAATAGAAGAATAAGAATAAGACAACACAAAAAAAAAGGTGCACAACAAATAACCCTTGTTTCCAAGTACCAAAGGAGCACAAGGGTACTCCAGGAGGTACTCGAGGAGGGAACAACATTAAAAGACAAGCACTGGGGAACACATACAAACACACTCTAATCTAAAGATGTAGAAGAGGGTACTACCTTCACAGGTCATCCACGAGTAGATCATCATCCTTCCAATCTTGATCATATGGGGAGGGAGGTCGAGATTGCAATGGTGTTACTGCTATAGCAGCCCTAGGTGCCCCCACCAACAACTAGAGCCAAGGATGAGGCTGATTTGACATTCTCATCCAAGAGCTCCACTGAGGCTAGTGAGGGATCATGTAAAGATCATCTTCAACAATGGAATCTCCTCAAAAGAGTCAAACAAACAAGCCTCATGGCTTGTAGGAAACCAATGCTGAGGTGTAAATGCAAAAGACACCTCAATAACCTCTGTAAAAGGGGCAGAAACCGAATCGGGAGAAGCTAGAGCTTGTTCCACCGTGAGACCTAAAATAAAAAGATGATCTGTTGGAGCGGATTTGTGGTGATGAAACACCATCATAGGGCCATACTCGAACTTCCTCTTAAAGGATGGAGGTGAAGCCCTATGATCCATTGTAGCATCCTTAAGCAACCTAGGAAAGCCAGGATGGTGGTCAAACAATAGAATTGGTACAAGATTGGTGGACATTATTGCACTAGACACCACCTGGGTGTGCACCATGTTTACGGGCACATAGAATGGTGGGCTATCTAGGATATGGGTGATAAGTGGTGGCCCTTGCGATGGAGAAATGAAGACTTGGACTTGCTTGGCATGAGGCCCAATGGTCACTCCTGGTGTAGGGAGAAGTGAAACGGAAGAGGTCCCTAGGTGAAACGCTGGAGCTGTTGAGACGAGAGGAGCAGGGCTAGGAGAAAAAGTAGAAGTAGAAAACACAGGGCCTAAGGATGCACTTTTCCCCTTGCGCTGAACTCACATGATAAGGCCCTCTCTCATGGGTGACATTTACACTCACACACAAGTTGGTTCTGACACAAATTCAAGCTAGGCTAAGAAGCCTATGAGGGTCTAGTTGCATCTTGCTCGATAGGAGTGGTTGTCAAAGCCATTGCCAGCAAAGAGGAGGACCCTACCGATGGAGTAGGAGGTGTCACTAACATGGCAACTTCTGGCTTAGTCACAAGTGCCCTTCCGTTTTTCACCCTATGAGCAACAAGAGGAATAGAGGATGCCCTTAGAGGTTGAGGATCAAGTGCTAAGGGAGAGGGTGCAATCTTAGATGTCCTCTTACCCTTTCCATAAATAGCAGGGTGAGGTATGTCTGCAATGATTGTGATGGGGAAAGGTGGGAACACCTTGGGTTTAGGCCACATGGGTGCCTTTTCTTTGTTTGCACTAGGTGCAGACATGACAAAAAAAGATACCAATAGTGGTGGTGAGGCCCAAGACAGTCGAGGAGGCTTCTCATGGATGCTAGCCAGGGGATACCTAGCTTGATCTTGAAGAGGTCCGATTCAGGAATGAAGAAATGTTGAAAAGATTGCCTTGGGTCCTACCTGGACTGTCAAGGTGGTTGACACTAAAGGGAGAAGTGACAACCCATCGTGATTTCAGATGGTGGAAAAACACTCATCATACCTTGCACAATTTAAGCTGTTGATGAAGAGCACCTCCTCAGTTATAAGGTCAACCCAACACGTAGGATCAACCATGACACCTCTGATAGAGATACCAATGATCAATGTTAGAATAGATAGGGGAGATGACTCTCCATTGTATGACTCATCCCAAGATATTCATTTCGAGCACCCTCCGAGAAGGTGACAGATAAGAGTGATTGCCACCATCTTTACAAAGGGACTGCCACTTGGGAAGAGGGAAGTTTGATGTAGAGGAATCTAGTTCACATCAGGTTCAAAAGAAAATTTCATTGACCTCAAGGCCGGTTAAAGCCTGGAAGGATGAATAGTCCCTTGTGCCACCTCACTTAACTAGTGCTCTAGTGAGCTAGGGGATCAAGACAAAACTTATATGATAAAGAGACTTTAGACAATTAAAACATGCAATGTGAGAACTCCAAATAACTAAGCACTACTAACATATAATAATGATTTGACTATAGAAAATGAAGATGTAGGTCATACAGATCGAACACTAAAATGTGCAAGCCCACTGCCTTGGACACCCGTGCATGTCAAGGAAGACAATGTGCACAATACATATGCATGAAACACATTCATCGTGTACAGACAGTGTACAAGCTCCAGGGTACAAATTCCGAGAAAACCAAAATAACAACACTAACTAACATGTGAAAAAATAAAGGACAACAATATGAAAAATAAGTGAACTATGCAAATAGAAATATAGTGAAATGACAAGGATGATAGAAAAGACTCATGGTCTGAGAAAGAGAGCGATATCAACGAAGCTAGCCAACAATCCTGTTCCTTTATCCAACAAACCTACACACACTGAAAAAAAAAAATGGTTGTGGGCTGCATAGGAGCTTGCCGTAGTCAAACTCCCATTTTGGTGTTTCCACCTCCACGGAAAACCAAAATAGATAAGCGGTGATAGATAACTGAAAAAAAATAATGAACAATGTATGCAATAGAAAAGTAACAATAATATGATAAAGACAACGTGATATGCTATCAAACACAAAGATCGATCAAAATGAGAGACTCCCCTTCACCATTGTGAAGCCAAAGCTCAATGAAGTGAAGGAAGTGATGATTGGAAGACCATGAACACGCTGTCTCACTGTGATATGAAGCTCAATAACGCAATAAGTAATTTGTATGTATGAAAATGGTGATAAAAATGCTTAGAGAATGACCAAGAAGTGTTCCTCGAATCGTGAAGAGGGTCAAATGAAGATTTAAAATAGAAATTTAATGGCCAAGGCTGAATATGGGCATTAGTGGGTGGTGGAATCGGGTGTTACACTACAAGGGTGACATTTTGTAATGCTCCAACAACACTCTACACATCTGTAGATTCATGGGATGAGTGTGCGTCATGCAGATGTATGCACAATGCGTACACGTCCTGGGCCATCCAGGCCACATGGAAAAGATTTTGAGTAGGTGGGGACAAGATTTTGAGTAGGTGGAGACAAGGTAAAATGGAAGGGCGCAAAGGGTAACGTGGAACTTTTTGTTTTAAGCTAAAGTAGGGAAATTGTGTAATGGAAGATTACATTGGGGTGCAAATTTACTACATTACAGGACCAAGGGGGAAGTCATACAGTTTCCTTTTGGTTTCAAATGTGTTCAGTTGCTCATGCCAGTTATCTTTGATAATTTATAATTAGTGAAGCATATTTTGCTTATTATAAGGTCTCATCCTAAAATACATCCACAATCAATCATTGCAGTAGTAAGTAGGGCCATAACCTTTTTATGTTGAAATCACTACTATATAGGGTTTTTGGCATTTGGAGATTTCTCAGTTTAGGTGTTCTAATTGATGTTAGTAATGAGATTGCATCAGTTCTATAATGTTGGGAAACAGAGTTCACTATCTTTTATGGGAAAACTAGGAAGCCAAATCTATTTCTGCTTTAATTACCTTGGGAGGGGAGTGATCCAATTGGCTCAAGATATTGCGCACAAAATGGATTCAACAGTCCCTCATGATGAGTTGAAAATGCTTATGTAATTATAAAAGAAGAATGCAAGAACTAGGGAAAGGTGTGAAAAATGATGACTTTCAACATTTACAACAAAACAAAAAACATGTACATAGATTTTAGCAGAAGATCCAAAAACTATAGACAGAGACAAACCTGTGGTTGAAATTCGGAGAAGAGTTAGAGAGAATCGGTCGACCTACTCGATTGAGTCCCGATATTTTTAAATCTACAAAATATCATTTTGTAGGTCTTCTAACACTCGATCTCCTAAATCCATGTGTTTTCCACTTGTCACCTACACATAGAAAAAATAGAAAATGTTGGGTTGAAGGGGGTTTGCCTAAGTCAAACTTTGGTTTAGGAATTAACCTTGAAATTGAAATGAATTAAATCAGAAATTAAAATGTGCTCATATGTAACAGAGGCTATATATGAGAATTGAAATGTCTTATACCTTGTTGATCCAATGATATTTGAATGTAATTACAAGTGTTGATGTAACAACATGACTCTACAAGACCTAGAAAATCGATCATGAATACATGCTTGCAATGGAGGTTGTTGAAGCTTTCCACACTGCTAGATCTAAAGAAGAATACCTTGAATTCTTGAGCTTGATGTGTGATTGAGAGATGGATCATGTGTGTGTATAAATGAGGGGGGATAATCTTTCTTCTATACCCCTCCATATCATCTCGAGGTTTGAATTTATGGGCAAGCCAACCCAGGATTTAATTTCCTACTCCCACAAGCTAATTGTTACACGGTTCAAATTCGGGCCTTGATTGCAGGACTCAATCAAGAAGATTAGTTGAGTACCCCCAATACAGGCCAAAATTAATATTGAAGGTAAACAATGCACATATGAGCTAAAATGAATAGGATCGGGCACAGGAGGGCATAAATGATAAAATGAGGCCTAGGTGAGCAAGAAATTGTATAGGGATCCAATTTACTATGCTAAATTTGGTCCCCACTTTAGCGGGAATATGAGCCTACATGCATACTCATGGTAAGGAAGAAGAAATCAAGAGAGACATGCATAAGAATGCAAAGATATAAGACATCACTAAGTTCAAGGGAACAAGCCCTGAAACCTTAGGATATTAGCTCATACAACCACGTGTAAGGGTACACAAAAAAATGAAACAAATACTAAAGACACACAAAGGCTCCAAGTCAGATAGTTGAAGAGACCTTGATAATCAAAATGTCTCAATCTCTAATATTATTCTCAAAATGTTATTGCAAGAGCACAAGAGGTCACATGGAAAGAGAAAGAGTATGCATCAAAGATAAGACAAGACACTATGCTCCAACCAACTAGTGAGGTTTTTTAAGCTACGAGATCATGGAGGACAGAGAAATGAAACCTTGGATTCCACGGGATGGAAAGATGTGTTATATTAGGTGATCCTAGAAAGAGCATATATTCCACTAAATGATAAAATGTGTTATGTTGTGTGATTCGTGCAACAAAAGAGGAGGAAGGGTAAAAAATAGTCTAGTAAGTTGTGTTATTCTATTTCCCCTCATCCGAAGAGAGTGTTTGGTACAAGAGAGCCGATGGGCTAGCAAGTTGTGTTATGCTAATCAACCAATCCCAAGGATAACTAAGCAAAGCATTGTATGCAAAAAAATCCACTAAAATGGTGCAAAGGAGTCATTTGGCCCTAAAAAGTTATATTATGCTAGTAGATTCAACCTGAAATACTTTAAATACAGGTAATAAAACAAAGCATCATGTTCATAAGGAAATCCCGCAACATAAGGATAACCAAACAAAGCATGTTGTTTATAAGGAAATTCTACAACATTTGAAACATGGAGGCCATATGTATGCCCCTCCTTCCTCGCCTCCCCTAATATGGAAAGATAGGACTATTTTGGTATCTTATGGAAAAGAAGAACAAGGATAAACACCTTTAACACCAAGGAGATATCCTTTAAGCAATAATGTACATATAATCTAATTCAAAGAGGACAAAAATCTTTTTGGGCAAGGAAGAGATAGTTGTTAAAATATATCTTGCAACAATTGTCACGATATCCTTTTGAAGGATGCACAGGGGAGGAGAACGAGAACTTTACTCAAAGACATCTACCTCCAAGAGGAAATATTGAGTGAAACTAACATTATTGACTAAAAGAGGGGAATGAGAAAAAGAATCAACACTTTCCCCATTGCTAGGCAAATGGATTCTTGGTGAAGGACAACACATTTTGTATTCCAAGTGAGAGATAATTTATAATAGGCATATGATTTCAAGCAAAGAAGGGGTTTTAAACAAGGATGTAAACCTCTCGAAAAAGAGAAAATCCCGAAGGAGAACAAAAAATTCTATTCAAGAAAAGGAAATCATGTTATAAAAGATACAACTCACCAAAGGAAAAAATGGGTCCTTGGAAAATATTGAAGATTGAAACAATACCCTTGCCTCTCAAGTGTGGAGACAAGGATAAGAAAGATTATTATTTTTCTCAAAAAGTATGATTGCACCTGAAACTATACTACCACGAATGAAAATGATCCCCCAAGGGATAGGCTAGCAATGTCATGTAGTGAGGAGCAACATAATAGGATCTAAAAAGTTATTTAAAATAATAAGGATTTAGATACAAATCATTGTTACCTATTATGTAATTTATATTAAAATCAATGCGTAGTTGAATTTTATAATTCAACCCTTGACATTCATTAGTAGAGTGGTCATGATATTGATGATACATACAAAAAGGAAGATTTTGATGATCTAATATACGTTTCTTCTTTTGAATTTTGATCGAGTAATCAATTTGGGAAAAATAAGGTAAGCCTAAATGCTATCTTGTTTTTGGTTAGGTATAGAAGACATAGATGTACTAGACAATAGGGGAGGGGATGTCGACAAAGGAGGAGATTGGGAACCTACCTTCTGTAGACAAGTGTGATGTAGGTTTCTCATAAATCTCAATGCTTTTTTTGCACACATCCTAAACCATGTCCATTGTAATCATCTAAATTAGGAGTTGAAATGTTAGGAGGATAGGGGTCACTCTTAGTTGAATTGGATTAAAATTTATAGAGCCCTAATTAACATCCATATATGTGTTTGAATAATAAGTCCGAGTCTCAAATTTAGAGACTTTTTTTTTGCTTATACAGAAGGTGGGTGTGAAGTCTAAAATGATCCCCAATCATCCTCTTTTGGAGGAGATGATGCATTTGTTTCTATTGGTGAAAAAATGAAGAAACTATAGAAGATTGATATTGTATTTTTATTTTATTTATCAACTTCCATAGTCCACATTATAGTGTTCTAGATAAATTTTGACTTTGCGATAAAGAGTAGAAGGGACAACCTGCATAGCATGAATCCAAGGTCTACCTAGGAGAAGGTTGTATGTGAGAGTATTGGGCATAACATGGATAAGCATGGGTATAATTTCATATCCTACTTTAATAGGCAATTTATGATTGTACCTAATGGAGATTTACCAATATTATCATAGCCACAAATATGAATAGAATAAGGTTGACTAAGAGAAGTATCCACTTTTATTTTATGCAACAGGTCAATTGTACACACATTAAGGGGTGAACCATTATCAAATAAAGTATGTATTATAGAATCACCATTGATAAGGACACCAATCACGAGGGGATTTCATTGGTTTCAAACTTCTAAAGAGGGTAACTTATGTTGGCAGAACTCAATTTTTTTTTCCCTTTGGTTCAAGAATTGTTGCTACCGTATTTGACCTACAACGATGGGATGCAACGATATTTTTCAAAGATTATTGAATCATCACATGATATGTAGGTGAAGTTTTAATTAAGTCCCAAACGAAGATCTTGGATAAAGTATCATGAATTTTCTCAACAAGATCATACTCCTTACCAACATGTTGTGAAGGATGAGGGACATCTAGACGAAGGTGGACAAAAATATTAGGCTTCTCATTCCCAAAAACATGAATGGACTTGACTTGAGTAGGTTCTTTATTCTCCAAGGTTTCATTTTTAGAAGGGATGGAATCAAGAATATCATCCTCTTCATCCAAAGCATGTTTATGAGAAGGGTAAAATTTCGAAGAGGGACAAACATAACTCATTAATGCCCCATATCTAGGGGGAAGGTTATTGAAATGAACAAAAGGAAAAGTGTCATTAAGGGAATTGCCAATCATATCAATCTCTTCTACCACAATATCATCCTCTTTCACCAAGGTAATCTCATGGTGGAGGTACATATTAAGAGAATAATCAACATCATTCTCCAATTGTGCATCCCAAAGAGGGAGATAATTGAGAGAAGTGTTAAAAGTATATTCTTTCACCAATATGTCCTCAAGGATAAGAGGGTCTTTAGGAGAGGGATAAAGTGATATAAAGGAGGCTAGGCCACTATCACCTCTATGAAATATATGCATCATGAAACTAAACTAATTGAAAATGGAATGAAAATAGTTTTGAAAATATATGCTAAATGCATGAAACAATATGCAATTTTATGTTTTTTTTGATTAATGAAAGTACATGAAAAATGAATTAAAGGATATACATTTGCATGAAACATAAGAGAAAAAATTAATTGATTGCTTATTGGTGTATACAAATAAGATGTTGGGCACAAAATGGATTCAATAGTCCCTCATGACGAGTTGAAAATTATTATATAATTATGAAAGAGAATGCAATAACTAGGGAAAAGCATGAATATGATGGCTTTCAACATGTACAACAAGACATAAAATAGATACACAAATTTCAGCATAAGATCTATAAAGTATGGACAAAGACAAACCCATAGTTGAAATTCAGAGAAGAATCAGAGGGACTTATATGCCCTGCTTGACCGAGTCTTGAGACTTAGTTGATTTTATCGACCGAGTCTCATCATTTATGGATCTATAAAATAATTTTTTATAGGTCTTTTGACACTTTATTTGCTCAAAAATCCATGCATTCCCCACCTGTCACCTGAACACAAAGGGGAGATAACATGTTGGGTTGAAAGGGATTTTCCTAATTCAAACCCTGATTTCAGACTTAACCTTGAAATTGAAATGAAAAATAAAGTGAATTGGTATGTAACATAAGCTAGATATGAGAATTGAAATGTCTTATACCTTGTTGATGCAATGCTCTTTGAATGTGACTACAAGTGTTGATGTAATAACATAAATCTACAATAACATGACTCTACACGACCTAGAAAATCAATCATGAACACATGCTTTCAATGAAGGTTGTTGAAGCTTGCACAATGCTAGATTTGAAGAAGAAATCCTTAAATGCTTGAGCTTGATGTGTGATTGAGAGATTGATAATGTGTGTATACACATGGAGGTTGGGGGGGGGGGGGGAAGCTTTATAATATATCT
>MU227727.1:0-15875 GCA_018584345.1 Thuja plicata
CCCCAAAATGGGGATTAGTTTTTTAATTCCAGAATTCAAAAAATGCACCAAACAAAGAATTATTTAATTCATGCATTATTGGCTGCCTATTCAAGGTTAATTCCAGGTGCCAAACGGGCCCTTAGTGACAAGGTATGGATTCATGTTTTAGAGGGAAAAAATTACAATCCACACCACAAGATCAAATCTACATAGTTAGCTTGAACAACTATGTTCTCGATACACGGGGTGTCGCACTTAGATTAGTGATCGAAACACTTAGTTGGTGAGGTTTCTGCCAAGGTTCAAACTCCACTGGGCCATTATGCTTGCAGGCTTTGTGCCTAGGATGGGTTGTTCCACTTGCGAGTTTGAATTTATGGAGTGTTTGGCAACTTAAATAGATGTTGTTTAGTCGTTAAAAAAACACTTTGTTCTTGATACACAAAAATCATAAGGTCTACTCTTCAAATTTTATTTTTTTTGCAAACCTTATTTTTATCTATTTCTAGCATATGTATTTCTCAAAAATAGAGAAAAACATGATGCTCCATGTGGTAGACTAGATGAATCAAGTTGTATGAACAATAAGCCATCATGCATCGATGCACGAAATGGAGAGTTAAAACACATTCTATCTCCGTTTGGCATTTATCGAACTTAACTATTTGGAGTGACTTGATCGACTCTACAAAATTTGAGGAGGCGTTGGGTGCGAAAGTGGAGGGTGGGTTGCGCAACGTTTAAAATTTACATGATAATAATAATGTAACTAAGTCAACAGTAGGGGATGTAGCTCAGATGGTAGAGCGCTCGCTTAGCATGCGAGAGGTACGGGGATCGATACCCCGCATCTCCAAATCTCTTTGAGCGTTGCTTATTTGGCTTAATATTTTCGAGTGTCTTAAAAACAAAAAATTAATTAATTTTTGTGTCGAAAACGGTATCGAAAATTAAATTTAAATCTGGATAAAAGATTAAATTTTTGAAAAACAGAATTTTGGGTTTTGAACCCGACGTGAATCGAACACGCAACCTTCTGATCTGGAGTCAGACGCGCTACCATTGCGCCACGGATCCTTGTTGAGATACTTGTGAGCAATATTTATTTCAATTTTGTTCCAACATTAAAACATTTTATTTCAACTAAGTTTTTCTTCAACGCGCTTCTCTTATACACGGAAAAACCTAGGTATTTGTTTTTCTTCAGCAACCACTCCATACCTTTTATGTTTCAATCTCCTTACATTTCATCGTTTTCCCTCTAAATCGGCGTCTACTCCAAATATTGAAATGTCTTGAAAAGGTTGTCACACATTTATTTCATCTATGTCACATTAAAACCTGCACACGTGGCCAGAGGCAACCCACAAGTAACGTTGAAGATCTTTTTAGAAAGAAGTTATCAAGTACCATGGTGACATTCAATTACAAATGTGGATTCCGTTCATTTAAAAGATACAATCTTGCCACTTACACAATAGACTTGGAAAACCTTAAAATATGCAATCAAGGAGGTACCCATAATGACCAACCCTTGTTAGGTATTTTATCTTTTTCCCTATATCATTTATTCCATTTCACTATGCTTGTTGGGTAGGCTCTCAGGGACTTTGTGTAATTCTAAGCATGACACGTGCCAACATGATAGTCTTAAAAAAAACAACGTGGATTTGTTGGTGGATAATTCATAATACCAAAAATATTATTCACATACTCACTAGAGTAACTCGGTATTATTTATATGTCCATATATGATGGGGTTCATTCATTACATCAATGTTACTATAGTAGCTCAGTATTATTTATATGTCCATATATGATGGGGTTCATTTATCACATCAGTGTTATTCATACACATTTTCATCACCTACACATGGATTTTCATTTATATTCGTGCCTTTAAGAGATACAATGGAATTTTGGAGTGACTTGTGCAAATGAAGATTTCCACTAGTTCAATTTGGGTCATTGATAGTGTAGCAAGATGTGGATGTGTATGGAGTAAACAAATCTTATTGTCCAAATAGCGGAGTCTCAATGGGAAATTGCAAGTTATATTTGGAAATGTGGAGAAGAGGTTAAAAGTTTATAGGAATGAGTATTGGCGGGGATCGGAGTTTTGGGTGCATATTGCAACTTGAAAGGAACGATTAGGACCCAGCAAGAAAATGAATGGAAAAACTATGACGGTGCAAGGAATTATAGCCTCAAAGCCTTAAAAGAGACGTTGGAAAGGGCGAAGAGATTAACTAGTGGAAGGCGAGACTCAATATACACTTTTTAGGAAGTACAAAGGTGCATTGGACCTCCAAAAACTTATAGAGATGTGTGTATATACACACATGTGTATATGTCAGTATATATACACACATGTATGGTATGTGTATATATACACAAATGTGTGTATGTGTGTATATGTGTATACATGGATACACACTTGTATGTGTGTATATGTATGGTGTGTATATGTGTGTATATATACACACGTGTGTATATGGATGTATATATACATAAATGTGTGTATATGTGTATACACACGTGTGTGTGTATGTGTATACATGGATACACACTTGTATGTTTTTTTTGGTTTCAAACCTTACACTCCTAATGAAAAATGTCACCCAGTTAAAATATCATCCAAACAACCTTTTTATTGTAATGATCCCATCTAGTTATATAATTCAAAACATCATATTTTCTTGACACATAATTTTTAACTATTTAGTTATAGGCCTCCATTTTCAAAGAAAAATACCATAATTAATCATAAGCATTGAAGAATATGTTTGTTGATCAAATTTTCTCATTATAGTACTACATCCATGTCTTGACATTGAATGTTACATCCTTATGATACATAATCATAATTACTTAATTGTCTCAATCAAACAATAAATACAATAATAATGCAATAAAAAATAGAGTCATAAAAGTTATCTCTAGTAATCTAAGTCTTTGACATTCAATTGTAAGAGGAGAAGCATAACCTAAGTGATTTTTCTTTTGACCACAAACTAGAGGCCCCCCACACACTTTCTTACTAGAAGTGGTCCTACCTTTCATAAGAGTAGTAGATCTAGGGAAATTTTTAGGTCATCACTCTATATAAGAATTAGTTCTATGAGCTAATTGATTCTTAATAGATTTGTCTTTAAAAGTCATAATAAAATTATAACCCGAAAGAATGAATACATACCATTGATAAAAACTAGGTAAACTATTGTCTAGTTCCCCTCTTAATTTTGAACAAAGGTACAATTCCCTTCTTAAGGTATTGTATCTTGATTTTGTGAATTTTAACTTGGGTATACTTTTGATTAGAATGTAGGAAAGGAAACTAACATTTTATCATTGCCATGAAACAAATGCAAAAGATATTGCTTGAAATAGAACATAACTTTAAAATATGCAACTTAACGACTCATGGACCACTTATCCTTCAAAGAAATAGACCAAAATTGACATTAACATGTCGATTATTGTTATTTTTAATAAAGTGTGCAACATTTAGACTTCCCAAGAGTTCATCCATTCGAGTACTACTCCAACCTAAGTGTGCTTAATTGTGGAGTTTACATGCGATCTAGTGCACTAATGATGGTATGATCACACCCATAACACAAATTATTATGTCAATGTAGTGGTACAAAAATTATAAAGCTAATACTTTGTTGGAATCTCGAGTAAAGAGAACTTCTTATGTAAACATCAATCTAGCTGAGAGATAATGCTATGTGTTAATAGAAATAATATATCTTACAACCTCTAGATACCATTAAGCCATCATGACACGTTCATTAGAAAATATAAAAAATTCCATGTCGTTTGGAAATTTTAAAATCATAAAAAATAAACAAGAATTTTTTGGCAAAATGGTAGGCACCAAGGAGACCAAGCCGCTGGCGAAACAAAAAACCATGCCTAGTTGGGTAAGCAAATAAATATTTATAACATGTTAAAAAATTGCTATCCATGGTAAGTTTTAAATAGAGTCATAAAAATTGCTATCCATGGTAAGTTTTAAATAGAGTCATAAAAATTAGTTTTTTTGGTTTTCAAACCTTACATTCCTAATGAAAAATATGTCACCCATTTAAAATTTCATCTAAACAACCCTTTTATTGTAATGAGCCCATCTAGTTATATAATTCAAAACATCATATTTTTCTTAACACATAATTTTTAACTATTTAATTATAGAGCCTCCATTTTCAAAGAAAAATACCACAATTCATCATAAACATTCAAAAATATGTTTGTTGATCAAATTTTCTCATTATAGTACAATATTCATGTCTTGACATTGAATGTTACATCCTCATGATACATAATCACAATTACTTAATTGTCTTAATCAAACAATAAATGCATTAATAATGCAATTAAAAATAGAGTCATAAAAGTTATCTCTAGCAATCCAAGTCTTTGGCATTCAATTGCAAGAGGGGAAGCATCACCTGAGTGTTATTTCTTTTGACCACAAACTAGAGGTCCCCCACACTTTCTTACTATAAGTGGTCCTACCTTTCATAAGAGTAACAGATCTAGGGAAACTTTGAGGTCATCATGATGCAGTCAAGTTTCAAGGATCCAAGTGGACTGTCCAAACTTGCAGCCAACCACAAAAACAACAACGGAAACACAACAAAAATAGATATAATAACTTATATCAGCTTATATTATCTCTGAAAAATCAATTACATGCCATATGTCAACTTGTAAGGCCTTCTCGGTTATGGCCAATACACTGACAAATTCAACAATATCTCACAGTATCCCACTTCACTAGCGTACCCTACAACTAAGTGGAAGAAACTAGATCTAAACTTGTGCTCACAAGCCACCAAGATATCTTACAAGTTTCTTGCTTACCCACATACTACTATTTTCTTATCAACTCTCTCTCCTCTGTTTCCCTCTCCTTAAAATTCTACCTACACACTCCTTATATACAACACAACCACAAGTTGGATTTACAAACAAATATTAAATGACAGTCGACCCAATACAATCTATGATGAATCATATTAAATGACCCAGTTGGCTGTAAACAAAAAATAAATACGTAGAAGAAAGCACCAAATCAGATTTAGGTCCACACAAGATCTAATGCATCAAATCTACATGCCTCAAAACTCTGCACAATCCTAACAAACCCCTCAAATCAAAGATGTAGTCTCCAATGTCTGCCCAATCCATAAAATCCAGTCGGTGAACTCATCATTGGAGAACCCCAAGTCGATACTGAGAATAAACAAAGCCACTGAGCTCATTCAGTGAATCATTGTTGCCAATAAACACTGAGTCTATTCGGTGAAGCAAAACACTCCTTCCACAGAGAACCAAACACCAAAATGACTGAGAATAACTAGACTCCACTGGGCTCTGCCAAATCACCTACCAAGCACCAAATAAAAATTAAACATATTTTTGGTCAACACAGGATCGCCAACTTCCCTAGGATGCTCCTACATCAGACGCCCCAGGTGTGAATAGATGTTCTTGCAGCTCCACCAACATCTTCTGTGATTCATGACAGATCCCAAACTGATTCTTGATATACATGTCCTCTGAGTCCTTAACTGATACACCCATGCCTCCTTCCCTCTTCTTTCTCTTACTACTAGTACTCTCTAAAGTGCCTTCATATCTCTGAACCTTAATATCTGCACCAACCTTTGCAGTCATCTCAGATTTTCTACCAATGCTCAAGTTCCTCCTTCCTTTGTCTTCATCCTTCAAAGGAATCAAAATGAACTTCTGTCCATCTTTTAGAATAGTAAAGAGGGTCCTCTTACAATCATGAATAGTCTATCGATCACATTGCCAATGTCTCCCTAGTAAAACATGAAAATAACTCATCTCCACAATGTCACATAATACTTCATCCTTATAAGAACCAATGTAAAAAATTACCATGGATTTCTCCTTCACCTCTATTGCATGATCTTCTTGTAACCAACTTATCCTATAAGGACAAGGATGTTTCAACCTCCTTAAACTAAGCTTCTAAACCATCTCTGACTCAGAAACCAAGTTATCAGTACTTCCTCCATTAACAATCACCTTACAACATTTACTACCAGACTTACACACGGTCCTAAACAAGTTATTCCTTTGACAAGAATCAACTTGTTTTGTGGGTAGCAATGTTCTCCTAAGCAAAAGATTCACACCTTCCACATCGTGTTCATTCTTTGCAACTTCATTCACCATAGCATTTCAGTGACTACCAACCCTCTTATCTGCATGGGAACATTCAAGTCATTGATGTCTTCTTCACCATAGTTATAAAAAGTACCTCTGAATACACCTCTACCTCCCCTTCGCCTCAGTTCAACAAGTTTCAGTTCCTCCTCAATTCTCAGTTTATCCTTTACCAAATGCTCTTGCTTCTCTTTCCCTGAGGAGTTACCTTGATGTCTCCTTTTCAACTTATCTTCTGCCTTCAGGGCATACTGATAAGCATCCTCAACCGAACCAATATTCAACATGCCAATCTCATCCTGGATATTAAATATGAGACTATTAACATATCTGACAACCTTTTCCTTAGAAATCTCGCTATGTCCAGATCTAATAGTCATCTTATAGAACTCCTCGATATAGTCTTTCACACTGAGATCTTTCTGCTTCAGATTCTGCAAATTCTTAACCAACTCAAGTTCATAGTCAGTAGGTATGAACTTAGCCTTCAATATTGTCACCATTAATCTCCACTGAGTGATTTTCATCTCACCTTCTTCCTCCCTATCTCTCTATAACTCTTTCCACCATAAGGTAGTATGTCCTTTCAACTTAGTTTGTGCTAACCTCTCTCTAAGAGGATCTCCAATATCTTCCAGCTCAAAGTAGTCTTCTATTTCACTGATCCAATCAATCAAGTCCTTAGGGTTCAACGTACCTAAAAAATTAGAAACTTCCATCCTATGACTTGTATTCAACCGAGCCATAGATCTTTCCAACTAACCAGCTCTGTCATCTCTACCATGTCTAGCACCTTCGGTAATAGCTTCAAAATATTTGGCAACTTCTTCATAGCCATCCTTTGTTCCAGGGTTCATCTGCAAACCAGTAATAGCCCTCATGATTTCAGCTACCATCTCATTCTTAATTGCCGCCATCTTAGATCTAAACCTTTCTGTCACCTTCGATTCCACCTCATTAGAGAGATCTACAATTGCCCTAGGGTTCAATCTTCTCAGAGGCATCTTCAAATCCTCTATAGAAAATCCACTCCTGACCACCTCGTGACAACCTGCAAGTTGTTGTAAGTGCAAACTTCAATCTGCCACCTCAGGAACAACCATACCAGAACTCACAAGTTCAGGAATACAGATCTGCAACCAATCTCCATGAAGGAACAAACCAGTTCAACTTGGCTCTAATACCACTTGATGCAGTGAAGTTTAGAGGATCCAAATGGATTGTCCAAGCTTGTAGCCAACCATAATAACACCAACGGAAACAAAACAACAATAGATATAACAACTTATATTATCTCTGAAAATTAATTACATGCCATATGCTAGGTTGTAAGGCCTTCCTAGTTATGACCAATACATTGAAAAATTTAACAAGATCTCATAGGATCCCACTTCACTAGCCTATCCTACATCTAAGTGGAAGAAACTAGATCTAAACTTGTACTCGCAAGCCACCAAGAAATCTTGCAAGTTTATTTCTTACCCACTTACTACTATTTTCTTATCAAATCTCTCTCTCTCCTCCTCTTCCCTCTCCTTAAAATGCTACCTACACACTCCTTATATACAACATAGACACAAGTTGTCTTTACAAACAAATATTAAATGACAGTCGGCCCAATACAATCTATGATGAATCATATTAAATGACCCACTTAGCTGCAAACAAACAATAAATACATAGAAGAAAGCACCAAATCAGATTTAGGTCCACCCAAGTTTTAATGCATCAAATATGCATGCCTCAGAACTCTGCATGATCCTAACGACCTCTCAAATTAAGGATGCAGTCTCCAATGTCCGCCCAATCCATAAAATCTAGACAGTGAACTCATCAACCGAGACCCCCCAAGTCAGTACCGAGCACAAACAAACCACCGAGCCCATTAGGTGAATTAGTGTTGCCAATAGACATCGAGTCTGTTTGGTGAAGAAAAACATTCCTTCCACCAAGAACCGAGCACCAAAACGACCGAGAACAACCATATTCCACCGAGCTTTGCCAACTCACCTATCGAGCACCAAACAAAACTTAAACATATTTTTGGTCGACACAGGATTGCCAACTTCCCTAGGATGTTCCTGCATCACATCACTCTATATAAGAATTTTTATATGAGCTAATTGATTCTTAACGGATTTTTCCTTTTAAGTCATAATAAAAAATATAACCCAAAAGAATGAATACATACCATTGATAACAACTAGGTAAACTATTGTCTAGTTCCCCTCTTAATTTTGATCAAAGGTACAATTCCCTTCTTAAGGTATTGTATCTTGATTTTTGTGAATTTTAGCTTGGGTATACTTTTGATTAGAATATAGGAAAGGAAACTAACATTTTCTCATTGCCATGAAACAAATGAAAAATATATTGCTTGAAATAGAATATAACTTTAAAATACCCAAATTAATGACTCATGGATCTCTTATCCTTCAAAGAAATAGACCAAAATTGAATTAACACACCGATTATTATTATTTTTAATAAAGTGTGCAACATCTAGACTTCCCGAGAGTTCATCCATCCAAGTACTACTCCAACCCAAGCATTCTTAGTTGTGGAGTTTACATGGGATCTAGTGTAGTTATGATGGTATGATCGTGCCCTTAACACTAATTATTATGTCAATATTGCCACAAAAATTATAAAGCTAATACTTTGTTGGAATCTCAAGTAAAGAGAACTACTTACGTAAATATACATCTAGCTGAGAGATAATGCTATGGGATAATAAAAATAATATATCTTACAACCTCTAGATACCATTAAGCCATCATGACATGCTCATTATAAAATATTAAAAATGCCATGTTCTTTGGAAATTTTAAGATCACAAAAAATAAACAAGAATTTTTTGGCAAATGGTAGGCACCAAATAAAATCACCAAGGAAACCAAGCCACTGGTAAAACAAAAAACCACACCTAGTTGTGTAAGAAAATAAATCTTCATAACATGTTAAAAAATTGCTATCCATGGTAAGTTTTAAATAGAGTCATAAAAATTAGTCGAGTAACAACTTGCCACTCATTTGGAAGTCATTGATGTCAAAACAAAATTTTTGGTTACAATAAAAAATAACTAAATTTTATCAAGATCCCAAAAACCATCAGTGACAAGAGTAATGGAGGGGGCTAGCACAAGAGAGTAAAACAATGGCTGGGAGGTGAGAAAAGTAATGACCATGAATAAAATTTGAATCCTCAAAACTCAAGGAGCCCCATCGGGGATAACACTATGGTTAGAGGATTAAAAATGCCAGCCAACTGAATTTTCTCCCCATTCATGGGTGAAGCTCAAATACAAGAGAATCAATCACCCACTCAACCAAGTCAAGAACAACTACTTACAAATAGAAAAGGTGGTAAATAAATACTTCAAAAATCTCCTAGAAACTTGTTCAAGGTCACCAAAAGTGTACAAAAAGCTTTGAACTATTGCAAAAATGTGAAGCCCCAAGGGTGCAAAATGAAAAGGCAATATGCTAGTAAGTGTAAAAAAAACCAGAAATAGGCTATTTCATGAAGCATGTAGAAAAATTTGAATCATTAGAGATAAAAAGATGGATGACATAGGCAACTAGAGAGTTTAAAAAATAGTTAACAAACATATGAAAGATTCATTGACTAAGTATCAAGTTGTTTGTCAAAGCAAAAGTTGTCAATGATACATGACCAATGGTAGTAAGAAGCTAATGAGTGCATGTATCCAAAATCATACCTCTCCTTATGTATCTGTTGTGGTTCCAAAAAACATGCCCCATTTAGGCTACTTGGCCTAATGGGGACCCCCCCCTTTTTTCTTTTGGTCTTTTGAGTGATTTACAATCTTTTAAGGTTAAAAAGGACCGGTTATGTGATGAGTCAGATTGTGGGCCCCTAGGAAGGCTCCGTATAGTTGGGTATCATTTTTGGTTTCCTTGTAAGTCTTTTTCCCTCCTTTTTCCTTTTTTGGTCTTTAGTTTTTCCCTTTTGTTTGAATTTTTTCTGGCTAAGTCCTTAAAGACTTAGTAGTTTTAAAGCCCTTTTTGGACTTTCAGAGTATCATAGGTCCCATGACCTCTGCAACACCAAAATGTCGATCTCCAAAGAAAGCAAAAGCTTAGTTTTTAGACTTTCACAGTCCAACACACTGAACTTCCTGTTGACATCTACATCGTGCATGACCTATAAAAGGGCGTTTTGGTTATTTTTTAATTTTATTTTGCAATTCAAATCCTTTCAGGCTTTGACCATGCAAAAGTTTGATTCACAGATCCTCTAGCTTCATTTTTTTGCCTTCACCTAGTATTTTTCACTTTCGAAGTGCGAAAGGATGGAAAATGCAACATCGACTTCCTGAGCCTTAAGCCCTTTGCATCATTAGACTTTCTGAGTCTGGTGACTTTTTCAGATTGCAAAGGTAGGAAAGTGAAAAAATAGTGAAGGTGGATAGCTTGCAAATGTCTTGTTTTCTGATTCCTTTTTAGGCTTTTCTTTCCTTTTCAGGGTTTTTTAGGATGTTGCTTTCTTAATGAAGCTTAATAGTTTGTATGTTTCAATAATGGACAACTAACAACATTGTTTGCATGTAGAATATCAAAAAGGACAACTCTGCCAATGAAATACCATTTCAAAGGATACCACACCCCCACTAAGATGGGAAATTTGCATAATGAGATTACCAACACATACATAGGTCGCGACTCTATTCCATGGAAACATCATTCAACAACTCAAAGGAATGGTTGTTGTAGTGAACAAAAAAGATGATTTGCAACAAATGTTTTAGTTTAAGGAAAATATGAAGCAAACCATGGATGACATTAAAGAAGTTAAGAAGTTTGAAGCTTACCTTTCAAGGTTTAGGAAAAAGCAACAGGGGAAGTTTAACTCCATGGAGTTACTCAATTTTGACGAAGTCCAAGAAGTTGTAGAGAGATTCCGCAAGGCACATCCAAGATTTCTTCCATAAAACTAAGTGTCTTTTTTGATACTTAGCCAATTTCCAATGTTGCATTTTTTGGAGGTCCACAACCCCAAAAATCTAGGGTCATCAAATTTCTGGACTTAGTCAAATTTCAATGTTCCATTTTGGAGGTCCACTACCCCAAAAATCTAGGGTCATAAAGTTTCCAGACTTGTCAATTATCAGTGTTGCATTTTTCAGAGGTCAACAACCCCAAAAATTGAGGATCATCAAATTTCCAGACTTAGTCAATTTTCAATGTTGCATGTTTCGAAGGTCCACAGCCGCGAAAATCTAGGGTCATCAAATTTCCAGACTTAGTCAATTTTAAATGTTGTATTTTCGAAGGTCCACAACCCCAAAAATCCAAGGTCATCAAATTTCCAGACTTAGTCAATTTTCAATGTTCCATTTTTTGGAGGTCCACAACCCCAAAAATCCAGGGTCATCAAATTTCCAGACTTAGCCAATTTTCAATGTTGCATTTTTTGGAGATCCACAACCCTGAAATTCCTGGGTACACATTTTTCAATCACATTTTTCATATAGAGTCATTTTGTGGGTAGATTACATGGAAGATAGAGGTCATTTTTACATGCCAAGGGGTCTTCTATCAGTTACTCATCAGAAGATCAGTTAGATCCATGCATTTTGGGCGTGAATAACAAGGTGAAGATCAAACCACGTGCAAACAAGAAGAAGAAATAATGAAACTACAGTTTGATTTCCTTCATTTTAGGGGTTGATTCCAGTCTTATTTAGCATGTATTTTATGTACACATAGATGTAAATCCATGAAAAATTGTTAGTAATCAGTTTAGGAGTAGTTTTGCATTGTTAAACAATATATTTAATTTTATTATGCCATGTTTTGTGTAGATGAAACCCTAGCTATGAGTTCTAATTTTTCAAGTTGAAGCACTATATATTTGATTACAGAGATGTAATTAGGGTCATATTTTTAATGCAATAAAGATATATGTTGTTTATGCTTCATTCATGGTGTGATTCTTCTATAATCTATGCGAAATTTATGAATATGTGCATGCTTGTTCATTTATTTCATGGAGCCAACTATGGTTTATTGTGAATGTATCTATGATCAATTAGTTTGGAATTTATTTTTATTATCTCATCTTGCTGTGATGAATGATTGGGAAGATTTTTTATATTGGTTTAAAGAAAAATTTATCTCATGTGTGCGTACATCTGGTGGCTTCATGATTTGATGAATTTTGAAAAATCTTACATCTGGGTAAAGCTTCTTCAAAATATTGCATCTATTTAACATGGAATTGTGAGTTCATCTGATTCATGTTTTATGGGTTTCCATATTTTCATCATATAAGTTGCGAGCATGATTCAACGATGATTTATGTTTGTTAGATTTCATTTCCAAAAATTTTTCTTATAATTCTCATTACTGAATCTTTTGATATTTTTTAGAATTTGGTTAAGATAGGAAATCATCATAAGTTTTAAAATTAGATTTGCATTGTTAGGAAATTGCATACATTGAAAATCAAGAAAATATTAAAATGCTGAAGTTTATTTTGCAACCTGAGTTTGAGTCATACCAACAAAGGCCTCCTTGTGAACATTCACATTTATCTTCGATTGAGCTTTCCAAGTGGTTGTACCACGACCACAGAGAACCTTGGGAGTAACTTCATTGTTCTTTCAAGAGGGGAATTTGCATTGCTTATTACTAATTGTTGCTTTGTGTAAAAATAACGCTCAACATAAGTGGTGCTAGAAGGAGGCCCTGACCAAAATATTTTATGGTTATGTGTACACTGAATAAGTTGGATCTTGGGAAAATCTAGATTGAATAGATAGTCCTTTGTGTATACCAAGGGGTCTCAATGAGATTCCTTTACATGCACACAATAAGATTCCTTTGTTCTTCCCCAATAATGGACAAAATGCTATGAATCATGTAAGGATTTGCAAGGATCTAATGCTTTTTATTAAAATTAAACATGAAGACATTGTTTGCAAACTATTTGTCAATACATTTCAAATTGTAGCACTTCAATGGTATGTGAGACTTCCATCTAATTCTATTTTCTCATGGGTTGAATAGAGGATTTATTCTTAATTGAATTTGATCACAATGAGAGTTCACAAGATTCAATGTTTATTTTGCTACTATGAGAATGACTCGTCAAGAGTCTATTGCCCAGTTCAATCATTGATTTCTTCTCATATATAATAGGGTTCAAGATTAAAAATGGATGATGCATTATTTAATGTTAAAATAACATTATTTATGGTGTTTGGATGTCTCATTTTAGCACAATTAGATCTTTTGGTGATATTACTACCTTAGATGATGCATTCAAAAAGGATCTTTTCTTGGCACAATGTGGATGCGATGTTACAAATGGTACACATGGTCTAGATGGAAGTTTAAATATTCAATTGATTGAATGTTTCCAACTATTACAACTCTATGAAAATCCAGTCAACAAATTAAATCAATTGCAATCATCTATTTATCCAAATTACAACTTGCCCGATCTCCAAATTATGCAATCAACCAATAGAAAGAATCAGATCAATCATTTTCAAGATTAGAGTTATAGTCAAAATTACCATGCTACAACCTTGTATGAAAGCATTTTACCTCCCAATGACGCTCCTTTGACTATGTTTTTGTATTTTTGTTATACTCCAGTGCTCAATGCATCAAATGGTGATGATATTTCAAATGTAAAGCTTGCGGGTCAGTCATATGAGAATGACAAGTTGTGCAAAAATGAAGATGAGATGGGTCTAAAAGATGATTTCAATTAAGAACTCAAGTTACGAAATGATTTTTCCACAAAAATCAGTCATGAGGTATCAAGAAATGATATGAAATCCAAGAGGATGAGACATATTCAATGCTGCCCCAGAATCACTGCCATGAAGGATCAACAAGTAAAAAATATTTGACATATTCACAAGGTATTTTTCATGACTCTTTTGAGATTGAGAAAGGTTAAAATGATGAAGATGCAGATACTCATAATCTATGTTGGGTGGATATTCCACTTGAACACAGTAGACTAAATGAGAGCTTGCAAGAATTGGGTATTCCTATGTCATTATCATATTTTGCAAGGATGAACGGATGTAGGATACACCTCACAAACCAACACTGTGAGGTGAATTTCCTTGTTTTTCTTGGAAAGATGGAATTCTATTTGAAATGAAAGATGACTATTGAAGAGGTATTAATTTTTATAGAGGATCATTGGGATGGTCAATCAAGGAAGGAAAAATATGAACGTGATCGAACCCATGAGACTTTGGAAGATACTGGCTTGCATGATGAGGAAGTTAAAGTGATCAACATACAAGAAAATGATGACAAGACAATTAAAAATGATGTAGAGGGTGAAATTATAGACACATTCATAGATATTTTCATGACAAGTGAAAGTGAAGGGGTCTCTTCTTATAAAATCTTGAGTGATGATGCACTTTATTCTTTGAATGATAATCAAGGTGAAATCCAAATAGAGGAGATACAAGAGGTTAAAAAAAATGATTAAAAGGTTTTCCTAGAGTCTACACCACTCACACATACCAAACAATGTAGAATGAGGGTGCATTTTCATAACTATGTTGTTGTTGATCTAATACATTTAGTTGATGATGATTTGTAGGAATGTGATGGAGATAAAAAATTATGCCATGGGGTAGATGATTATCAAGACTTACAAATCAACAAAAAGGATGACTATGTATCTCTATCAGTGGATGACGTAGATAAAGTGCTTGATCTGGTATCATGTTTGAGTAAAAAATTCCATTTATGGGTATTCCATGCACATATCAGACCTTGTAGTAGTAAATTCATGTAGAGTTCATCTATTTGATCTACATCCATAAGTAAGTTGTCCCGACTTCTTGCTAGCTTGGGAGATTTCCTTAGAAGGTAAGGGAAATTTTGAACATGTTTCTATAAGGCTTGAGGGAGACAATGAGTTGACTGATGATACTAATGATATTTACAATGATAAGGACATGTTTATGGTTGAAGTTATTAGTCCTAATGAGGTTAAATGTGATAATTTATAATTTAGGACTAATGATGATTATAACAAGGATCATAGTCTTGATGATTTATCATTTGAACCTTGTTGTAATGGTAGGTATAGTACATCAATAATGCATATGTTTTCTTATGGTGTACATGAACTTGAGGAGGATGGGGTGGTGTACCTTGATTTAAGACCTCCAAAAGAAGAAATATTGTTGTGTGAGTGTACACCCATTGTTGAGAACTCACTGAATCGGGTTGTATCTTTCCATTATCCCTTGCTTTTTGATAATTTTTAGTTTGAATATGTGTATGCCTCTTTCAATCGTGATCCGTGGTTCCCAAGATTTCCAAAGGCAAGGGTTAGTAGCAAAGGTTTTACACAAACTACTAAAAAGAATAACTTGAAACGTAACCAATAAAATGTACAAGCAATGAAAGGAAAACAAATGAATGCAAACCCCAAAGTGCTTGAAGCTTCTATTATCTCTCTCTACTCCTTCTGAAATGTTGTTTTTGATGCTCAGTATTGGTGTGGGAAGCGTCTATGACTTGAGAAGCATCGAGAATTTGATACTTGAAATGTGTGTGTGATCGCAAGATGGCTTGAATGCTAGAACCAAACTGACATAGTAATGGTGCACGAGAGCTTGAAATCCTGGATCCTTCAAATGGTTATGAAGGGTTTATTATATAGGAATTGG
>MU227727.1:16352-45179 GCA_018584345.1 Thuja plicata
AATTTGATTAGATGATTTGGGGAATGAATTTAGAGGAAAATAGATGATTAATTAATGATTAAAAACCATTAATTAATAGATGAAAATTAGTGTTTTTAATGTAAAGTCGCAAGCCTGTCTATTTTTGGGTGTCTACATTTGCCCCTCTTTGATGCAATGTGACTTGTCGCAGTGTGTCAAAGAATTTTCAGATTTGATCCTGCCCTAGCTTGCCCCAGTGATAGCAAGTGGACTATATGCCCCCTCAACAAATTAAGCATAGAAAATGCGTTAGATGAGCATTAATTTGTTGAAAAAGTGAATCACTATATGATGATGATAAATTCATTCCTATGTTAGTTATGATGTTATTGACGATGGATGCATTGATTATATGATCTACTATGCACATGTTTTGGATATTTCTTATGCAATAAATGAATGCAATCTACCATGCACAAATTTTTTGAGTAATGCATGTGTTAGTTAGAAGGAAGTTAGTTTGGAATGTGATCTCTGGGATTGATTGATAGATATGGAATGATAGAAAGGAAATTTTTACTTTTTTGATAGAAAGGATGAGTGTCCCAAGTCGCTGCCCCTGTTTCCAATATTTGTCATCATTGCATATTTTTTGTTTTTTGAAATTCTGAAGAGCGTCCAATGCATCCAGATCACATACCACCTGGATACCGCCATGACCTCTTGATAAGGGGAAGGAGTAGAGAGATTGAATAGAAAGAGAACCTAGTGCACCCAAATATTGACCATCTGGGTTCAGCTATGTTCCCTGTTTGAAAAGAAAGAGAGCCAAAAGAACCCAGATATTGACCATCTGGATACCGCTTTGTCCTCTGAATTTAACTAAAAAAAGGAAACCAAGATAGAACTCCGATGTACCCAGAGTCCATCTGGATAACACCGCAAGCTCTTGATTCTGTAAAGAAAAGCCAAAGCAAACAAGATAGAACTCCTACACCCCTAGAGTCCATTTGGATAGCATCGCGAGCTCTTGATTGCAAAATAAAAGAAAAGACCATAGAAACCAAGATAGAACTCCAATGCACTCAAAGTCCATTTGAATAGCGCTGCGAGCTATAGATTCTATAAACCAAACAAGCAAATAAAAGAGAAGGAATGTCCAATTCTTTCCTAGGGTTAAGCTCAGATCGTGGAACTGCGCGGCTGCCAAATAAGTGATAGTGCCTACCGCATTTATCTTAAATCATCATGGCCCTGAAATTGAAGTAAGCATTCAACAGACAACAATCAAAGATAATAAGTCTTGATCTATCATAGCTACTCTCCTCACATGGC
Organism: Thuja plicata; assembly: GCA_018584345.1. NCBI lineage: Eukaryota > Viridiplantae > Streptophyta > Pinopsida > Cupressales > Cupressaceae > Thuja > Thuja plicata. The sequence continues at coordinate 17,649 of MU227727.1, forward strand.
GGATCCTGGAGTAGTGTAAGAATATAACCGCAAAATATAGACTGACATCTGACCGACTAACTGACCTAGTCAAAATTTTTGGATGGTTCCTTGATGCAGTTGGATTCTCTTGATTGACTTGACTCTTTGGATAGGCTTGATTGCTTGAGTGTGTCTGGTTTCAGTAATAGATTACTCATATAAGATTGACCTGTCTGGTTTGAGCATATCCATCATTGTGTAAGACAATTGATATGATTGATTGATTGATTGTGATTGTGTTGGTAGTTGATCAAGCTGTGTCAGATGGGCCCCATGCTGGTTCACAAAGCTCATGATTGTGACATTTGATAGATTGGCTTGGTCGCCAGTTGCTTGTTGATTGATTTGATAGATTGATAAAGCTGTGTCAGATGAGCACCATGCTGATTCACAAAGCTCATGATTGTGACATTTGATTGACTGGGCATGATCACCCTTTGCTCTCTTGATAACTGAGTTGGTTTTATTGCTTGGGATTTTGCAATTTTTTGAATTTTTTTTTTATGAAGATTGATTTTATCAGAACATTTTGATCTTTTTAGGATTTTTGATGAGTTTTCCAATTTTTTTGGATTTCTTTCAGCCATTTAGAATCACCCCCAGTCTGGTGGACCGGTAATAACCATGGGTAAGTGCTTGGTGCTTAGAGGGGAGTGTGCTTCTGGATATAGCTTGGGTAGTCAGTCTTTCCTTTGAAGTGTGCTCAAGCATTGATCTTGGAGTTCATTAATGGTGAAGCTGGATTTGAACACTTGGTGCCTATTTGCCAGGTTTTCACCAAGGTACCTACTCAATAGTGCTTGATTGTCAGGTTTTTACTGAGATAGAAATTTTGTTTCTCTTTACTTTTTTTTGCTTTTTTGATTCTTTTTGTTGTCGCCAAGGCGCCTGTTCACCAGGCTTTCACCAAGGTAACATTTTGTATTTTCTAATTTTTTTGGTATTTTCTGGATATTTAGATAGGTGCCTTAACCATAGAGAACTCAAGGGTATAACCTCTTAATGTGCATGTTGTTAATGTATCTGGGGAGCTGATCTCCTTCTGGTGTCGGCAGTATGAATGCCCCACTCTGGGTAGAGCTGACAATGACAAATGGTCCTAGCCAGTTAGGCTCAAACTTTCTGGGTTTGACTCGCTCTGCTTGGTTCTTTTGATTTTCCATGAGGACAAGGTCTCCTACCTCAAATGTGCATGACCTCACTTTCTTATGATAGTTCCTTCTAAGGCAATTCTGATAGCCTTGTAAGTGGTTGAAGGCATGTTGTCTTCTTTCATCTAGTAACTCTAATTCACTGAGCCTTGCTACTCTGTAGTCCTCATTTGTAATCAGGTTATTCAAAGATATCCTTAGGGATGGGATTTCCACTTCGAGGGGTAATACCACCTCTGATCCATAGACTAGGGAGAAAGGAGCGGCTCATGTAGGCGTTCTCACACTAGTTCTGTATGCCCATAATGCGGGACTAAGCTGTAAATGCCAGTCTCACCTTGATTCGTTCACTATTTTCTTCAAGATTTTCAATATTGTCTTGTTTGTAGATTTGGCTTGGCATTTCCCTTGAGGATAATAAAATGAGGAGAACCCTTGCTTGACATGGAATTGTTTGCATAGCTCTTCAACATCCTTATTTTGGGAAGGTGTACCATGATCTATCAGGATAGTTTGAGGGATCCCATATCAACAGATAATGTGGTTAATTATGAACATTGCTATTTGCTTTCCAGTTATGTAAGTGAGAGGAATTTCTTCCACCCACTTGGTGAAGTACTCTGTTGCTACTATGATGTATTTGAGTCCATTTGCTGAAGAAGGTGTAATTTTTCCCACTAGGTCAAATCCCCACATGGAAAATGACAATGGTGATGTGATAGGATTTAGTTCCTGGGCTGGTGCATGGATGAGGTCCCCATGAATTTGACACTGTCTACACCTTGGTACATGTTTGTGTGCATCTATCTCTATTATGGGACAATAGCATCCCATGCGGATGATCTTCTTAGCTAAGATGTTTCCACCTCCATAGGTTCCACAAATTCCTTCATGTACCTCGTATAGAGCTCTCTAGGATTCTGTGGAAGTGATACATGGTAGTAGCATTTTGTCTAGACTTCATCTATATAAAGTATTTGAGAGGATGGTATACCTAGAGGCTTGGCGGATGAGGGACTTTCTTTGGTTCCTAGACAAGTTGGGAGGTAAGACACTATTTTGGAGGTAGTTATAAACATCTTGGTACCATGGGTTTTCAGGACCAACAAGGACGCATGTTGATTCTGTGATGGATGCTTGATGTGATGGCACCAAGAGTTGATCTACTAGAAAATAGAATCTTGTTTCATTTCCTGGCATATCAATCAATGCTGCTATGATAGCCATCACGTCTGTAGCTTTATTCTGTGCTCGTGGGACTTGCTCGAAGAAGATGTAATGGAACTTGGTGCACAGTGTTTCCATCTGTTCTTTGTATGGTATGAGCTTCTCATCTTTAGTCATATAATCATTATTGAATTGACTGATGACCAACTGTGAGTCTCCAAAGAACTTAAGGTTCTTGATTCTCCATTGAATTGCTATCTTTAGACCGATGACCAGTGCTTCATATTCTTCTATGTTGTTTGTGCATGGGAAGTTGAGTCTAAAAGACTTTGGAATTGTATCATGATCTGGAGTGATAAGCACTATCCCTACCCCCGCACCATGGTTTGTGCATGACCCATCAAAATAGAGTTGCCATACCTCGATCACTGGTTGTAGTGTCATAATAGATTCATCAGGAAAGTAAAAAATAATAGGCTAATGGTCCTGAATGGGTGCCTCTGCTATTTGATCCGTGATCACTTGCCCTTTGATATCCTTTCTGTCTACGTACTCAATGTCAAACTCACTTAAGATCATTACCCACTTCACAAGTCATCTAGTGAGCGCTGCTTTGCTTAGGAGGTACTTTAAAGGATCAATATGTGTGATCAACTTTGTTTGGTGACTCAACATATAATGTCTCAGCTTCTGGGAAGTGAAGACAACTAAAAGGCATGAATTTTCAATTGGTGTATAGTTGAGCTCATATCCAACCAATGTCCTACTTAGATAGTAGATGGCTCTTTCTTTACCTGCATCATCATGTTGTGCCAAGAGTACACCTAATGCTAACTCTGTTGCTGAGATTTATAGAAGCAATGGTCTACCTTGGACTGGTGGCACCAATATAGGAGACTTGAGGATGTAGTCCTTGAATATTTGGAATGCTTGTTCGCATTGCTCGGTCCATATGAATTTGATGTCTTTGCGCAGTAGATGTTGGAATGGGTTGCACTTGTCTACTAGCTAAGCTATGAAGCGCCCGATTGATTGGAGCCTTCCTTGTAACCCTCTTAGTTGCCTCAGGTTTGATGGTGGAGGCATGTCCAATATTGCTTTGACTTTCTCTAGGTCTACTTCGATGCCTCTATGTGACACGATGAACCCCAGTAGCTTTCCTATTGTGACACCGAATGCACATTTCTTTGGGTTTAGACGGACCTTGAATTCCTGCATTCTGTCAAAGATCGGTCCCAATACTTGTAGATGATCCTTGTGAAGCATAGACTTGGCAAGTATGTCATCCACATAGTCTTCCATTGTTTTGGGGATGAGATCATGAAATATAGTTGTCATAGCCCTTTGATATGTCGTGCCAGCATTTTTGAGACCAAACGACATGACGCTCCAATAGTAAGTACCCCAAGGACATGTGAAAGATATTTTATGTTGGTCTTCTGACATGACCCTTATCTAGTTATACCTTGAAAAGCCATCCATGAGTGATAGAATTTGATGTCTACCAGTTAGATCTACTATCATATCAATGTTGGGTAAGGGAAAGTCATCCTTGGGACAAGCTATGTGGAGATCTCTGAAGTCTGTACAAATCTGTATCTGACCACTATGCTTTGTAACTGGCACCAAGTTAGATATCCATTCTACGTATGGTATTGGTCTTATGAACTTGGCATCTAGGAGCTTTTTCAACTCTGCCTTGACTATCAATGCAACATGGGGATGCATTTTTCTCAGCTTTTGCTTGATAGGTTTGGCGTTGGGTACCAACGGGAGATGGTGTAGTACTAGCTCTGGATCTAACCCTGGCATATCCAAGTAGGACCAGGAAAAATTGATCATCCTTGCTTTAAATAAGTTGATAAACTATTCTCTCTCCTCAAGGGTGAGCGATTTTTCCAAGTATATGTTCTTTAGGTTCTTTTCATCTCCCAAATTGACTTCCTCTATTTCTTCTGCTAGTAATTTTGATTTCTCCTCTGTCAAGGGGAGGAGTTCCTTCTTTCCATCTTCAAGCGCCTTAGTGAGGTTTTCGCTAGAAGATACATCTTGTTTTAGATTTTTATCATTCTTTTGTTCTTCTTTCTTTTGTGGACTAGAAAGAGGAGCTGCCTCCCTAAAATATGCCACTCTGTCGAGGTCAATGGAGAAGCCTTCCTTGTGGTCTCCTGATGGGATGCCTTCCCTAAGTCCCATGAAATCAACAATAGCCTCATCATTCTCGAAGACATCTAAATCAAGGGGTCCTTATTGATCCCACTCTATTAGCTCCGAGTGCACAAGATAGATAATTTCATGGTTGTCTGACTCTAGTTGACTAAAAGGGACTATAGATATGCTTCCTACAAAACTAGACTGTGATGTGGGCGCACCACTTGAGGTTTGATAAATGACATGCTTATCTATGTAGGGTTGTTCAACAATGGACAGTTGGTCAAATAAGTCTCCTAGGTTTACGATAGTGTCTGACCGTGGGGAATAATCTGGGATCGACGGTTCAAAGTCGTGAAGGGATCTCCACTCATACTCATGGGAGTTAGTCTCAATAGAATGCTCATCAGATGTCTCACTTCCTACATTATCATCGATTGCTATGTGGAGGCCTATTCAGGTTTGTGTGGTTCCCTCTTCGGCAGGCAACAACTGTGCTAATATATTTCTTATCAAGACATGTTCTATGTTATGCCCCTAGTGCATCTCTGCTATTTGTTCCTGATTGAATTGGATGTCTTGGATCACCGGACCAGTTCTTTGTTGTCCATAGCCCAACCCTCTCTTGTTTCTCTAGGTTTGCGGGAGAGACAATTCCATTATGCCTTGTTATCTTGCCCCCAGGCTGGTTGTACCATTATACCCGAATCTTTGTAACATTGTATAACCATTACCATAGTTAGACAAGGGTAGGGTTTGTCAGATTGTCTCTTGTGGGTCTTGGTATAACCATGTACTGATATCTTGTTCAAATGGCTTCTCTTCCACTATGTCTCCCCATCTGACAAAGGTTGTGGGTGGACATCTGAATAGAATAGGCTGCAGAGTTTCTGTTGTAATAATAGGTTGTGGCCATAAGTTCTCAGGCTCTGAGGCATGTGCGTGATGGTAAAAGCCTCTTCATATATGTACTCACAAAAACCTTTGTCGGTGATGGATATTTTGCCTACTTTTCGTGTGACATCCTTAGGATTTGAATCTGAAGAGGAGGGAATACTTGCATCTTGGTTAATGGCTATGTTTCCTGTTGTCTATGTGACATCCTTGGGATTTGAATCTGAAGAGGATGGGATGCTTGCATCTTGGTTTGAGGGTACCTAGTTATCAGTGCTGATTTGGACCGCATTACAATATTGGAAAGGATTGGGATCTCCCTCTATGATGATTTCCTCTCCCTAGTGTGGGAACTTGATGCATTGATGGTACGTCAAAGGTACAACTTGAATTTCATGTATCCAGGGTCTCCCTAGTAGCATGTTGTATCCCAACTCAAGGTCTAGGATCTGGAAGGGAGTGTTTTTTACCACTAGACCAATACAGATAGGTAGAATGATAATACCTTTAGAGGACCTTTCCTCTTCATCATAAGCTCTAATATTTATCCTCCTTGTGACATCAATGCTTGATTCTGAATAGCCTAGTTGTTTGATTAACTTTAGAGTACAAATGTTTAACCTAGCTCCACCCTCAACAAGGACCCTACAGATAGAGCTTTTGTGGACCTAGACAAGTAAGTGCAAAGGACCATTATGTAGGGGTTTATGCAGTGGCACATCACGGTCCGTGAATGTGGCATGTTTGTTAGAAGCTATATGGTTAACCATCATTTGGAAGCTCTTGAGTTTTATGTCCCTTGGGACAACTGCATTTTGAAGGGCTTGGTCAAGTGCCAGCCTATGCTGTGGAGATATGCGCAATAGGTCAAACATGGAGATTTGGGCAGGTGTGTGCTTTAGTTGATCTACTATGCTTTGCTGTGGATCTGAGTTTGCTTTAGGATTGGCAGATAAAGTAGATGAGGATGGTACTCCTTGCAAGACGACTCTAGCGTGATGTATTGTTACAACACATTTATTACCTTGGTCTTTGATAGTGATTGTAGTCACATGGCTATCTGAAGGATTGAGGCAATTGATAACATTATCATTGTTGGCATATGTATAGTTGACTTGTTTTGCCTATCCACCAGACCCAGAGGCTTTTCCCTTGTTGTGATCATGAAAGGTATCGTTGAAGATAGTGTGATCAATTGCGCCTTTGGTTTGGGTATTTGTCACATCGATGGCCCTTGTGTCAATCAGGTCTTGGATACCGTGTTTTAATCGGTAACAGTTAGATGTTTTATGCTCTTTCACCTGATGAAACTCGCAGAAGTCCTTGTCATTATACCACCTTGGTTTGTTTTCATCTTGTTCAAAGTCCCTGATTTCTAGGAGAGTGATAGTGTTTTATTATATCAAATTGCGTAAAGCTGATTCTATCGGTTCTCCTAATGGTGTGAAATCTTGTTGCTGGAATTGAAACCGTGGTCTGCATTGATTCTGTTGCTGACTGTTTGAGACATCAGCCACTTCTACAGGGGGAAGTTGGTTTTGGGTGTATTCTTGTTGAGTGGGCCCTGTGGGTTTTTGGTTGGCCACATGTGTGCCTTGTAGTGACACCTTGGGTTGTGCATAGTTAACTGTCTTCACATTAATGACACCATCGCTAGCGACATTTTTGTTTTTGTTCCACCACTTAGCTTTGTCTGTTGCATTTTTGTTTGTATTCATTTGTGTTGGATCTGCAAGGATTCCTTGTTTGACTAAGTTTTTCTCACAACGAACTCCTCGTTCGATGAGTTGTGTGAAGTTTAGAGCTAACTGTAATTCTATTGTGAATGACATGTCTGGAATCAGATTTTCAACAAACATGACTATTAGATCTTGTTCGGGAACATCATATGTTATGCGGTTTTCCATATTCCTCCATCTCTATAGGAACTTCACAAAAGACTCTCCATCCATATGCTTGATATCGTAAAGGTCCTTGATGCTGACCTTGCGCTCGATGTTATGATGGAAGTGAGCTATAAACTTTTTAGCCAGTTCACCCCAAGACTGAATGCCATGAGGTAAATGCGAGAACCATTCCATTGCTAGTTTGGCCATGCTTTGTGGGAACAATCGCATTAAATATGTTTCATCATGGGCGACTTTGACGCAACTAGCAAAAAACTCTCAGGAATGTTCAATAGGGTTAGTATTGCCCCTATATTTGTCAAATTTTAGTACCAAGAAGTGATTTGGGAACGGAGACATGTGGAGAGAATGGTCAAAGGGGTATGGGTATAAATCCTCTGTGATATAGGATTTAGTTTGCCCTTGATTTTGCATATCCATCATTTGGGTTTGAAGGGTCTGCATTTGTTGCATTAACATGTCCGTTTGATATTGAGGTTGATGTGTGAGGACATTCCTCTATGTTATAGTGGGTATGAGGCTGCACCTCTATGTCCCTTGAGTAGGAACATAGGATTTCATCCTGGGGACTTGATATTGATTTCCCACCGAGTGATTTGGAAATGGGTGCACATGAGTAGCCCATGGTGGGTTTTGATGCATTTGCTGTTGTGATTGAAACTAGGGTTGATACTATTGGGGTTGATATTGCTCCTACTGAGGTTGGGGTTGAAGTTGGGGTTTCTATTTCTGAGGTTTTAATTGAGGCAACTGAAGCTGGGGTTGCTATTGCAGGGGTTGGTTTTGAGGCAATTGAAGCTGGGGTTGCTGTTGCAGGGGTTGAATTTGAGGCAACTAAAGCTGGGGTTGCTATTGTAGAGGTTGGATTTGAGGCAACTGAAGCTGGGGTTGTTGTTGTGGAGGTTGGTTTTGAGGCAATTGAAGCTGGGGTTGTTGTTGCAAAGGTTGGATTGATGTCAGAATGGGTAGAGGTGTAGCCTTGGGTGGGCATTGACTGTAAGTTGTACCTACAGAGATGGATCCCTGTGGGCATGAGGTGTTGATCTAAAGACTAGTATGATTTGACTACAGTAGCGGCATAGTTTCAGAATATTTGATATTTGGTGTAGCTTGAGAGCTTGATTGCCTTGGCCATGTGACTGAAGGTGGGAGCATACTAGCAACCATAGGTGCACTCAGTTGCGAGCCTGTCATGCTTTGAGTGGAAGATGTGCTGCCCTGGTTTATGTCATTGTTTTGACTGGGTATCATCTATGTCAATGTGGGTAATAACAATGGTGGGAAGATTTGAGAGACAACATGCAGTATCTGAGGAGGCTGAGTAGTGTTTTGACCTGCGAGAGGGTTTTCAGGCCAGATGGTTGATACACTGAATTCAGTGGGGAGTTTGACTCCCTTCTTTATCAGCATGGCTAAGAAGTGTTCAGGATTCCTCTCTACAACAACGTCAACTACTTGTGTGGAATAAGAATCTTTCTCTATATCCTCTAGTTCCTCTTCTGTGACATTTTGGAAAAGAGCTACCCCATGGGGTTGTTCAATGAACAGAGTAGAACTGGTGTTTACAAAGGGGTCATCTTCTCTCTCTGTTTCCCAAGCGGGGAATTTGTTGATATATGACTCATCAGGTTGCGTTCTAGCCTTTGACCTTGTCTAAGGCCCTCCATGAGGTGTTTGAGACATAGTGTGGTCCAGATTTTGTAACTAAAAAAAGTGATATAAAGAAAACAAAGAAGAATATCCTTTCTAAGGAAGTCCGAGTTATGTTTTGGACAAGGGTAATTCTAAGGACAAATTTTGATATATCTTGATCTCAAAGTGGTGATGATGTAAAAAGATAAGATTTATTGACCTTTTCCTTGGACAAAGTCACTTTGATAAAGATGATGATGTTTGATATGATGAGATCAAGGTATTTCGAGTCTGAGCTTTCGAACTAACAATGTTTTTGACAATAATCATGCTTTTCAGAGAAGGGATGATCTTTAATGTTTAGGGATTCACACAATGTTCTTCGCATTTTCCTGGGATAGACACTAGTTTTGGACACCAAATGAAGAGTTATCTCAAGGTTTTTAGGTTTAAAATAGGTGTAAAATATCTCTGTTCAAGTGCGGCAAAACTCTACCGATTGTAGTAAATTGTATAGTTGATTGAGGTAATAAATAAGTTGATTGCGACAATAAATAGTTAAACTATGGCCGAATTCCTTCAATTGTGGCACAACATGAGCAATTGCAGTAAAAGAGGAACAGTCTCAAAAAAAAGACTAAAAGATGGGTATCACTGCTTGACAATTTTGATATTTTGGAACAATGCTTTTGATTTGCAAGATAGTTGACGTTGACAACCCTAGAATTTAACACGTTTGACTCATTTTGACAGTTTGGATGTTTTGTTTTGCGTTTTCAGAAATTGATCAAGGAAACAAGCACCACAAACACTGTGTTTTTGAAGAACGAAGACTGATAATGTGTAAATTCTAAAACTTTTTCAAGTTGCAAGGTTATCACGAGGTCTCAACAATGAACAATCAAATTAATCTAGGTCAATGGATTCATAATACAATGTTATAGGCCCAATGCTTGAATGTCTGTTAGCTCACATAACAATTGTCACACTACTAGGACATGAAGGTCCATGATGTAGGTGCCCATGTTTTTTCCATTTCCAGGTATTGTTGCCGTGGAGTGAAGATCTCTTTCACTACACAAATACCATGGGACACATATGTTAGGAATCTTTGGGGGGAAATTCTGCAACCCCTTGCACTATAATAAGGTATCTGTTCAGAGGTAAAATGGGTTGGCCTCTAATTATCAAGGTTGTAGTGAGGGTCCATGGCGTCTATCCAATTGGTTTGTATGTGTGTGACTCACTTAAGAGCCTAGTTGACCACGCTGGCTCCTTAGGGATATTCACCCGATCTAGACTATCATCAACACACCTCACCCGAGCTTGGATAGATAAGACAGAACTTTGGTTCGCGCCTTGTTTATATACTGATCGAAAGGATTACCGATTTAAGGTCGTTCTCTGAGGAAGAAGCACATTCCCCGGACAAGCCTTTCTAAAAAGTATAAAGGTTTTTAATCTAACAGATTGTGCAAGTACACCAAAAACTCAAGACACAAGGTAAATCGATTAAGCTCCGAAAATTTGAAATGTGAACTAAGTTACACCACCACACAAGCACAAGTGTTCAATTTTAAGCCCAAAAGTAGGTGTTGATTGCTTGTTCAATTTTAATGCACCAATTTGAGATATTTTTTGCCTTGTTCAATTTTAGTCCCCAAGTCAATTTTAAGCCCAAATCTGAAATGTGAGATGTGAGATGTTTGACAAACACTATTCTTTTTAAACCCAAATCGACAAGTGAATTCATTTTAGTTTGCTTTGTTTAAACAAGTTAGTATCAAAAGGATTTTTGCAAAATGAGAGTATATGTAACTTTGAAACAATGAATGATACTCACCAACATCTTACCCTTCCTATTCGTAGGACTTCGTCGTCCTACAGAAAAATAAAGTATCAGATTTTTAGATTGCAAGATAAAGAATTTTGGCCCTGATGAGCAATTTTGTAGGCGATTGCTGTAATGCACAAGAAATTGCAATAAATAACAGGAGATTGTGGCCTAAAAATATCAATTGCGGAAAAACACTTTCAGTTGCGGTAAAGCACAATCAATTGCGGTCTAGATCGGTCAATTGCGATCTGGATCTGTCAATTGCAGTACAATTCTTCTGATTGTGGTACTAGTGGATCAATTTTGGCAAACTGTAGAGAAGATAGAGACCCAAAAGATGACAAAAAAGAAATGTGGAAACCTACAATCTTGCGGTATTAAACCAGTCGATTGTGACACAATTTCTTCAAGTGTGTCAAAATACCAGCAATCGCGAAATAACATAGATATCGAAAAAAATACAAATTTTTAGATTTGCGACTGTACGACTGTGGTTGATCAATTTTTTTTGTCGTCTGCAAGAGATAATCAGATTGTTTGTTCATGTTGGGTTCACCAAAATGTATGCCTCCTTCAATCGTGATTCGTGGTTCCCAAGCTTTCCAAAGGCGAGGGTTAGTAGCAAAGGTTTTACAAATGATATAAATCCAATGCACAAATACTACTCAAACGAATAACTTGAAGCATAACCAATAAAATGTACAAGCAAAGAAAGGAAAACAAATGAATGCAAACCCCAAAGTGCTTGAAGTTTCTATTGTCTCTCTCTACTCCTTCCGAAATGTTGTTCTTGATGTTAGTATTGGTGTGGGCAACGTCTATGACTTGAGAAGGGTCAAGAATTTTCTAAATGAAATGTGTGCGTGATCACAAGATGGCTTGAATGCTAGAACCAAACTAATATAGTAATGGCGCATGAGAGCTTGAAATCCTAGATCCTTCAAATGGTTATGAAGGGTTTATTATATAGGAATTGGGGATGAAATGAATGGTTGAGATCAATCCCAGAGATAGGGAGATGAACGGTTGAGATCAAAGGGAACTGGAGAAGCCATGAGTAAACTCCACCTCTTCAATTTGTAAAGAGGAGACAAAGTTTGGTGGACTGAAGAGCTAATTTCGAGTTACCTTTTTGAACTGAAGAGGTGGGTGAAGTTACCCATGTGGACTGGAGAGGTGGGTGAAGTTACCCATGTGGACTGGAGAGATGGGTGGAGCAACCCATGGGATGTGATTGGAGTTATATCTTTAAAGATAAATGAATATTTAATTCATTTATTTAATTAAAGTTTTCAACATGTGAGATAATTGAATTTTTTTGATTTAGAATTGCTTTATTGAATGAAATGAAATTAATTTAATTGGAAGAATTTAATTAGTAAGTTTAAATATTTGAATTTAAACTATAGGAAATTGAGTTTAATTAATTAATTAATGGCAATTAATCAATTAAGGTTAATTAATTAAATAAAATTAATTATTTAATTAATTTTGGGAATTTGATTAGATGATTTGGGGAATGAATTTAGAGGAAAATAGATGATTAATTAATGATTAAAAACCATTAATTAATAGATGAAAATTAGTGTTTTTAATGTAAAGTTGCAAGCTTGTCCATTTTTGGGTGTCTATAAAATGATGCTAAGGGTGAAAAATATATATTTTGGATTAATCGTGATTATGGAGAATTGCCACTACTTCTGATTTTGTGTAATTTGTACCCAAAATTTGAATCAAGATTTCCCAAATTTTATTTTTATGAGTACAAAGATGAGTTTGCATTCCTTAGGACTAGATGGGTTGGGTTATTGCTACTGCATGTAATGAAAAGTCAATTACTCAAAAAATCATATGCTTGTTGTTCAAATTTTTTTGTATATAATTTAACTTTAGTTGTAATTAGGTAGATGTTTGTTAGTTTCCTTTGTGTTTTAGTAGTTATTTTTATTCAATGTTTCCTTGGTTTTGTTTTGTTTTCTCTGGTTTTCTCATTTTTGTTTTTTTTTGTCAAGGGAGTTAGTGTCTTGTCAGGGCTATTCCTAGCTGGTGGTCCACCCCAACTGGCCCTCGATAAGAGGCAAAGGTATTTCTTAGTCAAAATTCCCAAAGGGATTTGTATTGAAAGAAAATTGTAATCAGGAACTAGGAGTGGTGATACCTTTTGTTGGCAATCAGGATGATGTCCAATACTGATCATCTTGATCACATATCACATTTTAAGTATGACACTAGAAACATTGGTCTTTTGGATGGGTGTTAGTCAGAAACAATATAATCATGTTGATGTGGGTGACCACCAATCTCAGAACCCTACTCCATCTACAACCTAACTAAAAAAAGGGAGAGAAGAAAGGAGAAGAATGTAAAAGGAAAATTGAATCACTTAGAGAAATGGTTGCTACAATGATTAGAAGCTTGTACGAAGGTAGCAAAATCAAAGTGCTACCAAATCTATTTGAATTAATAAAAAATAAAGACAAATTGAAGAAGTGACATACTCAAAGCATAGTGGTTGTGAGATCACCGACACATAAATAGGTCACACCTCTATTCCACAGGAACCATCATTCAACAACTCAAAGTAATGGTTGTTGTGGTGAACACATAAGATGATTTGAAACATATGTTTCAGTTCAAGGAAAATACAAAATAAATCATAGATATCATTTAAAAAGTTCAAAAGTTTGAAGCACACCTTTCAAGGTTTAGGAAGAAGTAACATGGGAAGTTGAACTCCATGGAGTTACTCAATTTTGATGAAGTCCAAAAAGTTGCAAAGAGATTCCACAAAGCACACCCAAACATTCTTATAGAAAACTAAGTGTCATTTTTTATACTTAGCCAATTCTCAATGTTGCATTTTTTGGAGGTCCACAACCCTAAAAACCGAGTGTCATCAAATTTACAGACTTAGTCAATTTTCAATGTTGCATTTTTCGAAGGTCCACAATGTCAAAAATCTAGGGTCATCAAATTTCTAGACTTAGTCAAATTTTAATGTTTCATTTTTCAGAGGTCCACAATCCCGATAATCCAGGGTCATCAAATTTCTAGACTTAGTCAATTTTCAATGTTGTATTTTTCAGAGGTCCACAACCATGAAAATCTAGGGTCATCAAATTGCTAGGCTTAGTGAATTTTCAATGTTGCATTTTTCAGAGGTCCACAACCCTAAAAATACAAGGTCATAAAATTTCTAGACTTAGTCTATTTTTAATGTTGCATTTTTTTGAGCTCCACAACCCTGAGAATCTAGGGTCATCGAATTTCCAGACTTAGTCAATTTTCAATTTTGCATTTTTTGGAGCTCCACAACCCCAAAAATCTAGGATCATCAAATTTCCAGACTTGGTCAATTTTCAATGTTGCACTTTTCGGCGGCCCACAACCCCAAAAATCAAGGGTAATCAAATTTATAGACTTAGTAAATTTTTTATATTGCATTTTTTGGAGGTCCAAAACCCTGAAAATCCAGGGTCATCAAATTTCCAGACTTAGCCAATTTTCAATGTTGCATTTTTTGGAGGTTCACAACCGTGAAATTCCTGGGCACACATTTTTTAGTCCTATTTTTCATATAGAGTCATTTTGTGGGTAGATTACTTGCAATATGGAGGTTATTTCTACATGCCAAGGGTTCTTCTATCAGTTACACATAAGAAGAGAACTTATATCGATGCATTTTGGGCATGAATAACAAGGCGGAGATCAAACTGCGTGGAAATAAAAAGAAGAATAAACAATGGAACTATAGTTTGATTTCCTTAATTTTAGGGGTTGATTCCAATCTAATTTTGCATGTATTTAATCTACACACAGATGAAAATCCATGAAAACTTGTTAGCAATTAGTTCAGGAGTAGTTTTGCATTGTTAAATAGTAGATTTAATTTTATTATGCCATGTTTTGTGTAGATGAAACGTAGCCACGGGTTCTAATTTTCCAAGTTGAAGCACTATATATTTCATTATAGAGATGTAATCATGGTTAGATTTTTTATTCAATAAATGACACAAGGAATGATTGATAATGGGGCCTAGGGCTCTCCCAACTACCAAACCAGCTTGCCAACACAATGCGGAAGCAACAACAACACAGTGAGAGAAGAAACAACAAAGATCCTTTTCATTAATTGATCAAACTCATTACATGTCAGGATATAAGACCTTCTCAGTTTGGGCCATATATTCAAATAATTACAATATGATATTCATACATGCAAGGTCACAGACCTGCTTACATATAATTTTAAACCTTAATCTTCTATCCCATCTATCATGCTCTAAGAAATGCTAAAAATAAGAACATAGAAACAAATATATACAAGAGTCCACCACCAGAGGTTGGTGCTCAAATCCATAAGTGAGACCCAGGTTTAGGTCCACACAGATCCCAATGAGAGACCCCCAAATCAATTAAGCCATCAAAATTAACTGAAGAATTCAGCCACAAGATCCAACTCCAAAATAAGCATCTCGTGCAAAGGTTGACCGAGAAACAGAGTGACTCAGGAAAGGAACACCCTGAGCAATAGGAAACAAAACCCGAGCGTCAGAACAGAAACCTGAGCAACAAGAAAATAACAAGCTTTCTCGAGTGACAGACCTGAGCAACAGAAACAGGCATGCCCAAGCAACAGAGACAAGCATGCTTGAGCAATAGAGTATTTCCTGAGAAACCTGTAAACAATCTAAAGAAAAAAACAAACATCTTTTTGGTTGAGAAGGATTACCAATGACCCAAGATGCTCCTGCATCAGACACCTAGAGTTAATAGAAATGACTCCCCGAATCATGTATCAGGTCCAACCTGAAATGAATCCAGCTTAGATTGATAAATCCAAGATGAGTCCTCAATCAGTCTGTTCTTCCACTTTACTAGATACTCCATGTATTCATTTCCACTTGTACTTCTGCCAATTCTCTATTTCAAGATATTCTCAAATCCCTCTATCTGCTTCTTAGGATAATCACTTGGTACTGCCACTTCTTCACTAGGTTCATGATATTAATACAAGTCTAAAATATTGAATATAGGTGATATATCCATGTCATCAGGTAATTCCACTTCATAAGCATTTCCACTGTCAAATCTTCTCAATATTTTACAAGGACCAAATTTCTTCATCTTTAATTTACCATATGTTCCAATAGGAAATCTTCCTTTCTTCAAATGAACCATTACTGCATCACCAACTTCAAATGTTTTATGTCTTCTTGATCTGTCTGCACTATCCTTGTATTTCTGATTACTTTTCTCCAGATTTTGTTTTAAATTTTCATGAAATGTCTTCATGAACTCAACAAATTCTTCTAATTCTGCACTTCTTTTCTCATCTCCAACAATGTCTCTCAAATCTGATATACCTCTCAGTTGTGTGCCATGAACAATCTCAAAAAGTGTCTTTTCAGTCCTTCTATTCACTGAACTATTGTATGTAAACTCTGCTTGTGCCAACATCAAACCCCAATTACTCTGTGTCTCTCCAAATAGGCATCTCAAAAAATTACCCAAACTTTGGTTTACAACCTTTGTTTGTCCATCAATCTATGGATGAAATGTAGAACTAAACTTCAACTCAGTATCCAACTTCTTCTAGAGTGTTCTCCAAAAATAGCTAACAAATTTACTGTCTTGATCAGAGATGATACTCCTCGGTAATCCATGCAATCTGACAATCTCCTTAAAGAAAATATCTGCTATATGTACTGCATCTGATGTTTTCTTACATGGTATGAAATGTGTCATTTTAGCAAATCTATCCACAACAAAAAATATGGAATCATTACCTCTTTCTGTCCTAGGTAAGCCAAGAACAAAATCCATGTTGATATCACTCGAAGGTTTCTCAGGAATATTAATAGGTGTGTACAAACCAGTATTCTGACTCACTCCTTTTGCAACTTGAAAAACTCCACAATTTTTCACAAATGTCTGAACATGCTTATACAACTGAGGCCAAAAATACCTTTCCTTAAGAAAACTCAATGTTTTATCAATACCAAAATGTACAACCAATCCACTACTATGTTTCTCCTTAATCAAATTAGTTCTCATTGATCCTCTTGGTATACACAACTAAATACATTTTAACAACATATCTTCCTGAATGAAATAGTCTTCATACTTACTTTATTGATTTGAATCAGGTTCTCTGCACACTCTCCACTGCTCTGAAAAATCAGGATCACTTTTATACAAATGCTTCATGTCATAAAAAAAAAGAACCTCAATTCTCATTTCGGTCAAGAAAGATCTTCTTCTACTCAATGCATCAGCAACTCAGTTATACATTCCACTCTTATGTTTAATCACAAATGTGAAACTCTGTAAACACTCTACCCATGTCATATGTCTCTGATTTAATTTATTCTAACTACCCAAATATTGTAAATCCTTATGATCAGTATACAACACAAATTCATTTGGCATCAAATAGTGTCTCCATTACTTCATAGCTTGCACAATAGCATAGAACTCTTGATCATAGGCAAAATATTTCTTTTAGTATCATTCAAATTTTCACTAAAGAAAGCAACATGTTTACCTTCTTTAGTCAACATAGCTCCAATTGCACTTCCACTTGCATCATATTCAAATTGAAATACCTTATTGAAATCAAGTAATGCTAACACAGGTAATTCAACAACCTTCAACTTTAAAGTTTTAAAACTCTTATCAGCTCCATGTGTCCATTTGAATTATCTTTTGTCTCCTCTTATTGTCTTAGTCATGGCATTACAAATAGAACTGGACTTTTTGATAAAATTTGTATAAAAAATTTCCAATCCATGACATGATCTTACCTCAGTGACATTCTCAGGTGTAGGCCAACTAAGTATAGCTTCAACCTTCTCAGGATCCATCTACAAACCATCAACTGAAATCACAAAACCCAAATACACAAGCTCTTCTTTCATGATAGAACACTTCTTCAGATTTATCAACAACTTTTTCTCTTTCAATCTCCGTAACACTTGCCTTATATGCATCAAATGTTCTTCTCTAGTCTTACTGAATATCAGAATATCATCCAAGTATACAATCACACATTTATTCAAGAATTTCTTTAAAACTTCACTCATTAACCTCATAAAAGTACTCGGTGCATTAGTTAAACCAAAAGGCACAACCAAACACTCATAAAAACCTTCCTTAATTTTGAAAGCAGTCTTCCATTCATCACCTTATTGATTCTAATTTGATGATATCCACTTTTCAAATCAATTTTGGTAAAATATCTTGCTCCACTCAAACAATCCATTATGTCATCCATTCTCGGTATAGGAAACCTATACTTCACTACGATCTTGTTAATTTATTTGGAATCAATGCACATTCTCCATTCTCCATTCTTCTTAGGTGCCAATACAGTTGGTACTACACATGGAACCAAATTTTCTCAAATCAATCCTTTTTCCAACAATTCATGATCTTGTCGGTTAAGCTCTTCATTCTCGGTCGGTGTTAACCTATGTGGTTCTTTGTTCAGTAAACTAGCTCCAGGAATTAGATCCATATAGTGACTAATATATCTCATTGGTTGTAAACCATTAGCTACATTATCTAAAATTATCTCCTTGTACTCACTGAGTAACTTTCCAACTTCTGTAGGAATGTCATCTTCTATATTCTTACTCAGTTTGTTAGGAATCAATGCATAACATATATCATTTCTTTTCAAGTCCTTAACAAACTGTCTTCCATCCATCAGACAAACTTTCATAGATGTACATATCTCACAAATAGATTCTTTAACCAAAGGTAAAAAAAATTATTTCTTACCATCAACCCAAATAGAATATCTATTCAATCTTCCATCATGTATAACATGTCTATCATATTTCCAAGGTCTACCCAACAAAATGTGACAACAATCCATAGGCATAATATCACACAACACCTTATCATAATACTTTCCATTTTTTTAGATTCACAAAATGTTGTTCACTCACCATTAATGTATGCTCATCCTTGATCCATGAGATCTAATAGGGCTTCAGATGTTTCATACTCTCCAACTGCAATTTTTTAACCATTTCCTCAGATGCTAGATTCTTCGAGCTTCCACTATCAACAATTACCTTCCAAACTTTGTCTGCAACTCTACGTCTAGTTTTGAAAAAAAATTTCCTGATAAGATCTTGCTTATCATTTTCACTCCATAGTATCCTTCGGATCGTGCGATTTCCTTCCTTCTCAACTTCATTTAGTGACTCCTCTTTCACCAATGCATTTCTGCTACTACTGCCAATATTCTTGCTTGCATGTGTACAATCCTTCTTCACCACAAATGTAACAAGTAACTTGGAACCCTTTTCTACTATAACCACCTCTGGAGTAATTGCCTCTTCCTCGGTATGAACTTCCACCTTTCCATTCAGTCTTTCCTTTGTCTTGAGTTGTGTCTTAAATTGACTTGTCTGATTTTGATATACTATTCTCACCATGAGATCTACCTCTTCCTCTAGGGAATCTACCACCTCTACCTCTTTGTCTTTGTTCATATCTTCTATTCAAATTTTCCTCATCTTTTAGGGCAAATTGATATGCCTCCTCAATGCTTTCCATCTTGACTAAACTGATCTCATCTTGTATGGAACTTCTCAAGCCATTCAGGTATCTTTCTACTCTTTCCACTTCATCTTCAACATGTCCAGATCTGATGTCCAATCTATAGAATTATTTAGTATAGTCTTTTATAGATCTATCCTTCTGCTTCAAACTTTGCATTCGCCTGATTAGGTTAATCTGATAATCACAAGGTAGAAACTTGCCTTTCAATTTTTTCACCATCTTATCCCATACCTTGATTTTGTCTTTACCTTTCTTCTTTCGATCCAATTGTAGATGTTCCCACCATAAGGATGCATGACCTTTAAAATTTGTGCTCGCAATATTCACCTTCTTGTCCTCTTCTACATTTTCATATTCAAAATACATTTCCATCTCAATTATCTAGTCAATCAATTCATCAGAATCTGATTTTCCACTATACTCAGGAGGATTAAACTGAGGTGTGGACTTCAAACTTGTCAAAGCTCTTAGGAATCTCTCTTCTTCCTGACTCATAACAGGTGCAGGTGCAACTTCACCTTGGAACTCTTCAATTTCATCATCACTAACATCCTAAAGATGTCTTCCTCTATGTTGGACTGTCTCAACAAATTCCAATCTAGCAACCATCTGGCTAAGCATATCAGCTAGACCTGGATATGCATTTCATCTCCCATGAACCATCTTGAATCCCTCTACAATTGTAGGTCAGATCACAATCTTCTACACCAAAAAAATACCAACTAGGGTTAGGGTTTACAAGAAGGAACTTAGATCTTACCAATGCTCTGATACCACCTGACACAAGGAAGGGTTGATAATAGGGCCTAGGGCTCACCTAACTACCAAACCAACTTTCCAACACAATGTGGAATCAACAACAACACAGTGAGAGAAGAAACATCAGAGATCCTTTTCATTAATTGATCAAACTTATTACATGCTGGGTTGTAAGGCCTTCCTAGTTTGGGCCATATATTCAAAGAATTACAATATTATCTTCATACATGCGAGGTCACAAATCTACTTACAAATAATTATAAACCTTAATCTTCTATCCCATCTATCATTCTCTAAGGACTGCTAAAGCTAAGAACATAGAAACAAATATATACAAGAGTCCACGACCAGAGGTTGGCACTCAAATCCATAAGTGAGACCCAGATTTAGGTCCACACAGATCCCAATGAGAGACCCCCAAATCAATTAAGCCATAGAAATTAATTGAAGAAGTTGGCCACTAGATCCAACTCTAAAATAAGCATCTCGGGCAAAGGTTGACCGAGCAACATAGTGACTCAGGCAAGGAACACCCTGAGAAACAATAAACAAAACCCGAGTGTCAGAAGAGAAACCTGAGCAACAGGAAAATAACAAGCTTGCCCGAGCGAAAAACCTGAGAAACAGAAATAGGCATGCTCGAGCAACAGAACCGAGCGATAGAGACAAGCATGCCTGAGCAACAGAACCCGAGCAACATAGTATTTCCCGAGAAACCTCCAAACAAACTAAAGAACAAAACAACCATCTTTTTGGTTGAGCATGATTTTCAATGACCCAAGATGCTCCTGCATCAATAAAGCTATATGTTGTTGGTGCTTCATTTATGGTGTGATTCTTCTACTATCTATGCATAATTTATGATTATGTGCATGCTTATTCATTTGTTTCAGAGAGCCAACTGTATTTAATTGTGAATGTATTTGCGATCAATTAGTTTGGAGTTTATCATTATTGTCTCATCTTGCTGTGACAGATGATTGAGAAGATTTTTTCTATTGGTTTAAAGATAAATTTTCCTCATGTGTGCGTACATCTGGTGGCTTTGCGATTTGATGGATTTTGATAAATCTCACCTTTGGGTAAAGTTTCTTCAAAATATTGCATCTGCTTAACATGAAATTGTGAGTTCATCTGATTCATATTTTGTGGGTTTTCATGTTTTCATCATTTAAGTCACAAGCATGATTGAATGATGATTTATGTATGTTAGATTTCATTTCTAGCAAATTTGTTTATAATTATCGTTACTCAATGTTTTGATACATTTTGGAGACCAATTAAGAGATGAAATCATCGTAAGTTTTAAAATTAGATTTGCATTGTTAGGAAAATGCAAACATTGAAAATTGAGAAAATACAAAAAGTGATAAAGTTTGTTTTGCAGCCTAAGTTTGAATCGTACCAGCAAAGGCCTCCTTATGAAAATTCACATTTATCTTTGATTGAGCTTTCCAAGTGGTTGTACCACAACCATGGAGAACGTTGGGCGTAACTTCATTATTCTTTCAAGAGGGGATTTTTCATCACTTATTCCTAACTGCTGCTTTATGTAAAAATAACGCTCAATAGTATCAAATACTAGAAAAATCCAATGAAGGCCCCACAATTGTGAACTTCCATTGCTCAATTGTAGAGAAAGAAAAAAAATGTTGAACAAATATCACCAAGTATAAACTTAGAAAAAAAAATAGAGTAGCAAAGGATGTTGCTAGGGGTAGAGAAGTTGATGCAAAAAAGGGAAATAAAAGTCGCTAAATTATCATAGATAAAGATGCCAAAAGGAAACATTATCACAAACCAAACAACCTACTGGAAAGGTCAAAAAATCCTATAAAAAATATGAGGCTCAAAATATTTAAGAGATTGTTGATGAAAATGGGTTCAATTTATCTTCTTTTTTTTCAAAAAAATATTGTTGTTCTAATAAATAAGACATTGTTAGTAATGCAACATATTCAAAATGTTTTCCATGAATAAAATAAAAATTTCACCAATGTAAAAATGAGTTCGTTTGGAAATAGGATAGTTGACCATTTATGTACAAAAAATAATGCCTCAAATATTTAGATCTGTAACAACTAGCGGTTGTCATTGCACCAAAAGATCGACCTGTTAATGTCTGATACAACCACTAGACATATAGAAGACACAAGAGGCGGTTAAGCCATGTTACGAAAAAACACTACACTGAACAACCAAGGGAACAAGTAGCATTTCTCATCATTGTAACAACCCCCCAACACAATCATAATTTTCAAACCCGTGTCAAAGCTCTGATACAACTTGTTACAACTACCAGTTGCCATTGCACCAAAAGATCAACCTTTTAATGTCTGATACAACCACTAGACATATAGAAGACACATGAGGTGGTTAAGCTATATCATGAACCACTACTGCACTGAACAACCAAGGAGACCAAGGGTGCAATCAGTCTTTCTCACCATTATAACAAGATCATACTGCCATCTAGAAGTTGTGCCCCAAAACAAGTGTAGAAGATCTAGAAAAAGTAAATCACCATGGGAAATATGCCAAAAAAACTATACATGATCAAAATTTTATTGAGAAACTTTAAATTGGATTCTCCCCAAAAATTGTAAAAACTCATGTAGATCTAGAAATCCAAAAAATGAAATCACGCCAAAAAATGTACAAAGTATTAAGGGTAGAAGATCATGAGGAAATTTATGATTTGGATCTCATTCTCCTAATTTGTTTATTGTAAAATTTTCAAATACTCTAATTTTGACATATGGATAGGTGATCTATAGGTTTTTGACACTTCTAAATGCAATGGTGAAGTCCATTTGTCTCCATAGGGCTCAAAATCAAGACTAGATATCTTAAACATGAATTAGGATCTATAGATCTAAATCTTTGATACCATGTTGGAGTTGATCTCTCAAGCCCATAAATGACAAAGATTACTTGCAATTGAACACCTATCACTAAGCGAGAATAAGAATATAGCTATGGAGGCCAAAAGATGAATAATGTTGATTATACAAACTTCACAATAGTATAATTTCTCAATAAAAAATAATAATGATAAAATGAAGGACATCAAAATGTGAAAAATTTGGGTGGATGAAGTTGAACAAGAGCTACCTATTAAAAAAGAAAACACTTTTGTAAGGAACAACTATGATGTGAATTAGAACTCCTTGTAGGCTTTTGTACATGGGAAGTGGTGGATATATGTTAGCCAAAATAAGGAAGCATGCATATCTAGAGAGTCAAACCTTCACAACTCATATCGGGAAAGGGAAAAGGGTTTCAATGTGGAAAAAATAATTACGTTATTGGAAAGACGTTGGATCAGCTTTGTTGGGATTCTCTTTAGGAAAAAAATGATTTTAACACAAATATTTGATATATGAGCCAATTGTGTTGAGTGTGAGGTAGTTGCAGATTGAGAAGTGGGATATTCCTTAGAGGAGGAATATGAGAAGTGGAATATTTCTAATAGGAGGAATCATGTTTCTAGGGTATCTAAGGAATATCTTGACTCCAAGAGAGATTGATTCTTCAGAAGTAATTGATGATTGTAAACCTATTCTAACCTAACCACTATTCAAAAGTCCACAAGCTAAATTCAACAACATATGAATAGAAATCTTCCCTATGAATGCAAACACATGAAATAAACAAAGTATACTATCACTCATGAGACACTTGACTCCATTATTCTCCCATCTTTTGAGGATCTTATTTTGAATGGTATTTTCTCTCAAATTTTTGGGCACATGCATAAGATGGTATTGAAAGAATAGGGTGTGGTTTATTGATGCAAGATATGAAGCTACAAGGATATGATGTAAGATGATAATGATGCAAAGATGGAAATGATATGATAGCTAGAATGTAAGAGTTCTCTAATAACAAGTAAGCTAAAATGCATAGAAAACTGGAGAATGTGGGTTCAAATGAGAAGAGAAAACGTTGTTTTATAATGGTCATAAAAGTCTTGGGTTGATATTGTAACACCCTCCCGTAGTTTTCTTTTCAGTTATGATGGTCAACTCTTTTAGGCCACCTTTCGTGTGTGTGCGTTAATTATTTACATAATACTTAATGTTAGTGATGTATGACATTACACTGTGATTTGATATACTGTAAGCCAATGGTTAGGTATGTGGTACCATGTGTTTATAGTTAGGTGTTGATGGTTATTTTCATGATAATTAATTGTATACGATGATGCTAATTATATTTATGGTACTGACCCCATACTTGCATGTGTATGGTTGGCGTATATGTTTTATATTATTGTGTGGTGTGTCTCTCTTACATTTATATTTGGCGTGTTTGATGTGGTAGAGGATGAAGAAATAGTTATTTGCATTGTGAGATCCACACAATCGACTGATCCCTATCATTGTCTATTTTATATATGTGTATACATGCTCGGCTTTGTGATTCAAGTTTGCAGGTACCAGACATTGACTTCCCTGAATTTCTAGGATGAGCGTGCCCTATCACATTATCTCAATGGTAAGAGAGGGGAGATAACAATTAGGCTTAAATCCCTACCCTAACCCTACATTTTTTCCT
Source organism: Thuja plicata (assembly GCA_018584345.1). Taxonomy (NCBI): domain Eukaryota; kingdom Viridiplantae; phylum Streptophyta; class Pinopsida; order Cupressales; family Cupressaceae; genus Thuja; species Thuja plicata. The sequence goes on from MU227727.1 coordinate 42,305, forward strand.
ATGGAAGGACAAGTATCTAATTGACTACCCTAGCTGGATCCGTTAAAGGTGACGTGAATCCTTATATCCCATTATGAGAATGTGAAGTTGTTTCTTTTATTGGTCTTTTGGAGTTAGTCAGTTGTTAGTTGCGTGCGTGCATATAGGTTGTGTTGCACTTCAGTGATGTTGCTAAACGGTGAATTTAAGGGGTAGAAATTATAAAGGTAAATATTAATAGAAATATTTAATTATTAAATTAATTAGAATATCAATAGTAATGGTAATATTTAATTATTAGTTAAGTAAATATTATTACGACAATCTAATAATTTGGAAATAATAAGAATTAATTAAATGTCATTAAGTTAATATTATAATGTGGTAATTATTAAAATTAATTAAATAAATTATTTAATTAATATCTAATTATGATATGTGAGATTTAATATAAAGTGAATAAATATTTAGTTAATTATTAGATCTGGGGGCTAATTTTGAGTGCATGATTAATGTTTAGGCTTAGAATTGTCACCCTAACTCAGGCATTAGGGCTACATGACAATTCCATCCTAACCATGGAAACCTCTCCTAGCTGTGGGTAGGCTATGAGTGAAGAGGAATCTCTGGATTCTAGGCCGGTTCCTATAAAATATGGTATATCACTTCCTGATTGAAAAACTGAACTAGGAAAAGAGAAAAGAGGTTTGTAACTAAACTTGCATAATAGAAAGGTGATACACCAATGATATTCAGACTCTTTTACGAAGCTTTAAACTGACTTATACTTATCATATTTTGATGGATCTTTCAGATTATCATTCACTGATCAATACATAGGCTAATTGAAAAGGAATAACTAGGGTTTTCACCACAAGCAATATTTCTCCCATTAACAATATGCACTCTCCACAAAAGGCTTATATTTTTGCAATATGGAATAGGAATTGCTTACAATTCACTAGTATATATTTGCAAAAGCATTACTCATACATGCAAAAAATTGAAAACAGGAAATTTGAGCAATGATCACAACAAGAAATATGTGTATGTAAGTCAATTGTATTCTCCTCCAAAAGTCTGTGTGCAAACTACATTCATGAATCCCAGAATCATGTTAAGGAATGATACAATTCTCTTACATAACAATGGAATCACACAAATGTAACTACAATGGAATACAAGGAAAAAATGGATTTCAGTAGTAGGAACTCAAAAATTCACTAATACTAATCCCCTCCTCCCCTTGACTCCCTTCAAAATGAAAAACCGAAACCTCTAAATAGCCAACATGGCTTATTCAAAATGTCTTTCCCTTCAAAACATAAGGTTTTTTTTTTTTAAAACCATCTTAAATCACTCTAAGTTTAATAACCCCACACTTGAATGACCCTAATCACCTTTATGGAGGTTATATTAGATCGAACACATGGAATTTGAATGTGAGAAAAAAGTTTTAAAAACCCGATTTTCCACTTTGCAAAGCTTATTTTTAACTTATCGGCATTTGACTCGACCATAGTTGTAAACACCATTGCTGACCATTTAGGAAGTAACTGCAGTTTATGATGTGCTGTATCGACATGACTATTTTCATTGAAGAGGTGATCTGCAGTTATCATGGCACTTAAAGTACCAAGGTGGCAATTTTGAAAGAATACCGATGCACTGTCACTGACATTGCATTTACTCTACTGACAACGGAACTCAATAGCTAGTAAAATACAATGCATTTCATCTGTCAGCCTCATTTGCATCTTAGGGTTTTTATTTTTTTCCTCTGTGTTGCCACCATGTTGCAAGTGGAAACTGTGAACTTAGTTGTGAAATCTTCCATGTTGCAAGGAGAAAACTTGGAGTTTGTTGAATGAAATGCAAGAAAACTCAGTCAATGAAACTGAAGTTTCACTCTACATTGAAGGCCGCGGCTTTCAAACTTGCTCAAACCCGAGCCCCGACTGTAAGTTTGCATCTGTCATTTGCTTTGATCTTGGGATTCTGCAGATGTTGTGCCATGAAATATGGTGCTGAACAATGACTTGTAGTTTGCTTTAACTTATCCCCATCACGGGTTTTGAATCTGCAATTTATCTGAAGGTTTGGGGAATTCTTGTCTGTTGGTACCACCACTGCATTAGTAAGTAAGACCACGGCCACCTTGGAATGGTTTGGAGCTGTGGCCGAGGTGTCAAGCCCACGAACTCTTTTACTACGAACTGGGGATATCCTCTCCCACAGCTTCAGACTTATCCTCAGCTGTCTGTGTAACATGAAGACACCACCATTGCATTTCTCCTTCTTGACAACAACTGCCATGCAGATTTTCTTCAGCATTAAATATGTAGGCTTATGACTGAAAGATGTAGTGGGTATACAAAATTTTGAGCTTTATGACATCTTTCAGTCATAAGCTTTACACTTTTCATGCGAGTTGCTATAGTAACACTTGTAGTTTATGAGGAAAAACACCATGCATCTATAGATAAGTTGGTCTCTTTGTCATTTCTTTGTTCATTTAATGAACTTCTCTGCATTTATCATTATCTTTATCTGTTGTTTGATGTCGACTGTGGGTGTACCATTTACACTGTCTTAATGTTTTAGAATAAAACATCATTACTGCTGTAAGATAAATGCCATAAAATATGGAAAACATTAACATGTTCTCGTGAGATGATATCTTGCTATCTTTAAAAAACACGAACAGATTACATTAGTGAATACTCTGGAGCATTTTTTTAGGGCATCATATACATAACAGTTTGGATAATATTGTTTACATCTTGGAACATTGTAATCAGAAAAAACCCATGGGGTTCGAGCACGGGCTCGTGACTCCCATGGATTTTAAATTGAAACCCTAATCTGTAAACAATGATTATCATGGATGCTTGCT
>MU227727.1:64136-75992 GCA_018584345.1 Thuja plicata
GACTAAATATATGACCAAATAAATAACCAAATAAATAACCAAATAAATGACCAAATAAATGACTAAATAAATGACCAAATAAATGACTAAATAAACTATCAAATGACCAAATAAATGACCAAATAAATGACCAAATAAACTACCAAATGACCAAATAAACGACCAAACGACCAAATAAATGACCAAATAAACTACCAAACGACCAAATAAATGACTAAATATATGACCAAATCAATGACCAAATAAACGACTATCAAATGACCAAATAAACTACCAAATGACCAAATAAACGACCAAATAAATGACTAAATATATGACCAAATCAATGACCAAATAAATGACTAAAATAGTTTAGTCATAAATTTGGTCATGAGATAAATGACCGGCAATAAACTACAACTGATCACGTGACCAAATTTGGTCATTTATCTACAATTTTTAGTAGTTTATTTGGTCATATATTATTATTTTTGTACTAGTGGTTACTAGAGCCGATGCCTTAGCACAGTTCAAATAGTTGGAGGAAGTAGCCCGGATATACATAAATAACCACTGGCTCAAGACCCTGAAGAGGGATCCCAAGAGAATGAAGCTAGAACTCCCCCGGTCCAAATTCAAATAAAGTATCCAAATGGGGATAATAGCACTATCTCAGGTCTTTGGGAAACCCCATGCCTAAGAAATCTCAACATGGATGTACTATTTTTGGCTTGGCATCTCCACCAAGTTAGAATTTTGATTGGGCCACCATCATCTCCAACCATGTAGATTCTCAGCTTCTACAGGTGGTTCAAAAGCGAAGGTTTCATATGACTTCTTATGTTCTCTGGGCCCTGACGCAACAACGGCCTGCCACCAATGGATTACTTACATCGGGCGTACTCAAGATTGGCCTGGGTTAGAAGGCTCCTTTGGACCATTTCTCACAAATCCAATGGGAGGCCAGTTTCCCCAGTTTCTACTAGGTGAATGACGCCTTTATCTATTGCAACCTACTCACACCTACCCAGGATGTAGGATACCATCTCTCCACAGAGGTGATGAATCTGGTCAGAAGTTATGTCCATTATTATATACAGTTCCAAAAACATACATATATAAGGGTAACCAGCTTCTCTGGGAAACCTTACTTGTTACCCAAACATTGTGGGACCAAGATAATTCTTTTAGAATATTGCAGACAAATAATGGAGCTACATGCCTTCTACACCTTGAAGAAGGTGACAAACATCCCATTCCTAATTACTTGTGGGAATTACTCGTGCAGTGTGGCTACGGCTAAGGAAGCAGACAACGAGCTCAAAAGATACAACCTAGCAAAATTCTACCTGGCGCGAAAGAATTTTGATCCGCAGGGCAAAATTGTGACAGCACTCCCCCGGGCATCAGAGCCCCACCACTATCACATGGAAGACTTCTGGGAAGATTTCCAGGACAATGTGGAAGTTCAGATTTGGCATTATGTTCAGATGACCATGGGAATGATGGAAATATTAAAGCTCTAGAGATTTCCAGATGACTTCTCAGACTTCGGATCCACAATAGACCCCCAGTACAAAGAAAAGGGGATTGATAAGTTGGCCCTCCCACCAGTGGACTGGAATGCCTAGGAGGGGCCCACCATTTAAGAGTTCACCCATAATGTGGTCAAACATAGCCATGCATATTTTAAGAAAGTATGCCCCGAGAGCATCCGCAGAGCTGCCCAGCCGGTGCCAAAATTAACCCTGGGAGGCAGAACTTCTTCGCAGAGAGAAGATATGGGAAAAGGAATAATGGAAACCCCAGTTCCATAGGAGACCCCATTAAGGAGAAAATAAATTAGTCACTGGTAGCATCCCAGCAAATGAAAGATAATTAATCATGCGGTTGGCAACCTCGGTGCTCATGACCGGACCCATTCGCCCGCCTTCTTCCCCTTCATTAGCAGCACTAATGGTGAAGGCAACAGGGGTAGATCCAGAAGAAGAACAGGCCCTAAAGGATGTGGGGCCACCTTTGGTCACCAAGAGGAAGAAAAGGCTTAATCTGAAGCCTAAAAAGGAACCAGAGCTAGGGATGCCTCAGATCCCACAAGTTGAAATCCTTTCTTCCAACTCCCTCGAGCTAGAAAAGGAATCAGAGCCCACTGATGTCCCAAAAAATCCTCCCCCTCAAGATGAATTTGATGATATTTTTAAAACTGATGAGTTTGGGAATTTGTAGGCGGACATTGAGCAGACAGAGGCTGATATCCTGAAATAAGAAGAAGCTCCAGAACAAGAACCTACCCAGGAACAAGAGCAGGCAGAAGAAGAGGAAGAGGCAGAACAAGAGATTGCCTCCAAATTCCCAGAGATATAGGACACAAGAGTGGACCAACAAAAGTAAAGTGGACAAATGGCATCAGTTGGAGGAACTGAACCTACGGGGGCAACCGTAACCTTAGCCACCGTGTTCCAAGTGCCACTCTCAATGGTGACATTTAGGGAGGTAATCACTGTGGCTTAAATAATGAATCTTGGCCCGTTACCTCCCCCATTACCAAAATATGTACCAATGGAAGAGGACATCCCAACAACAAAGGCTGAGGAAGAAAAGGAACAACAAGACGAGGAAAACCCCGGGGCAACCAATGAGGATCCAGATGTCACTGAAGACACAGATGGGGAAAAAGATACATATGCCACCGAAGAAAATACTTCCGGTGAGAAAGAAAATATAGGAAAGGAGCTAGGAGAGGCTCATAATATTGAAGAGACATAGCAGGATGTTGGGGAGAAGTCACAGGAGCACATTTTGGCTACCAAGCCACCCCTACCGCCCCCATGGTTAATAGAAACCTGAAAGAGAAAGGCACCTCCAGTAACACCCCAGGCCCACCTTTCCTTAGTAGAGATGATGGCCCAGGCATGGAACCCACCAAAGGCCAAGAAAGCCTGGATAGTCCACACCCTTCAAAATGAGCCAGGTGGAGAGACAGTTGCAGTAATAGCGACACCTTCCCCAGATGCGAACGAAGCAACGACAAAGGCCAAAGATTATAACATCACAGAGATATCACTAGGGAAGAGGGGAAAATAGGGTGAAGTAGACCTATTAAAAGAGGTAGACAAGGAAGTAGAGGCTTTCTATGAAAAGGAGGCTCAGAAGCTCAAAGCAGAAAAGGAGAAAAATCAAACCTTATGGGGTTTCTAGATGAGCTGGTCCAACCTATCAGGGTTATTCCTCTGGGGGCCTCTACATCAGATATACCACTTCCATAAAGCGATGTAGATTCACTACGAGTGATGAAGAAGAAAGCACAAGCAGTTGATGAGTGGGTTGCCCTACAAGTGGGAAATGTCTGACATTTCCTAGTATCCACCCTCCCGGATCTATATGCAGCCTGCCACATTTTACATCAGGCTGAGACCGTCGTCAACATATGAGAGGGGGATATCAAAAATTATGAGGCATGGAAAGTTGAGTTAGAAGAACTCATCGGCCTCAGGGAGGAGATTATCTTTGAATCCAGGATTTTGGGAGAAGAGTCATTTGATTTTGTGAAGACCCAACACTCCAGACTTGATGTCACATTGGGGGTAATCAAGCAACTAGTAGGGACTCTGCGGGAGAAGATCAATATAGTAGAATATTATTTTAATCTATACAAGTCTTTTGTTACGAAGGTCTCTGGAGCTGATCCATTCAACACTAACACATGCACACCAGAGGAGTATGTCTTGGGGAAGTTTGATGAGCTAATGGAGTTGAGGTATTAATCCCTAGAGGGAGTAGATGGCTCCCAAATGACGAGAATAACTTGTATGGTACTCAGTGGCCATGATGCGATGAAGATGGCTGATGAGTTTAAGGGAAATATTCTGGACCTGGGGGAACAGATTGAGGTGGCCAAGTATCAGGGGGCCGGACTTAAAGACATCGATGAAGATGAAATCTCCCGTCTCCTCCAAGTCTTCAATGATAATAAGAAATAATAAAGTTTCTCCGGAGGCTAGAGAAAACCCAAGAATTTTATATTCTTTATTCTTTTGGAACGTAAGTTCCCGAATCCCAGAGTCTCAGATCCTATATTTTTGTATTCTTTCAATGACCCGTGTCCCCAAGGCCGACCGATCAATTTCAAAGAATTTAATAAAGGTTTTCAGAAGGTAGTTAGCTACATCAAGGCACGATGGATCGGCAAGAGGTTTTCTTATAGTTGGTCTTCTCGAGGCACCGCTTTAGATGTACACCTGGCGCATTGGAGACAGGGTGTCGCTTTTCCCATTTATGAGGCATGTAGCCTCGGTCCCTAGGGAATCAGTTTTCCTCTATTCTTCTTCTCGGTTCTCTTCTCAAGGCTGATTCTTCTACTTCACTTCTTATCTTTTCTTCTGACATGACAGGCCTATTCCATCTCTAGGTCTTTTGTAGAGTGGCGCAAGTAGTACTAGCCACCAGATAATATATTCTATTGTACAGTGTAACATAAGTTAGGGTTAGGATTAGATGTGTATGTGTATAAATAATAAGTCTGACACCATTTCAAGGGTTGGAAAAATTGATGATTTTGCAGTCCATAGTAATAGAAAAGCAGTATTTTCATTTATCAGTTGCAGAGCTCAATGCTCCTTAGTCTTTAACCTTTCAGTAGTTAGATGCTCCCTTGGAGCCACCATTGTACCACACACCAGTGCTTGCTGGAAGAAATGTTAATGAAGAAGGGAGAGTTCTTGCAATGATTTTGTTAGCATTTTGTCTTCTGGATTGATGGTATTTTTATGCTTTGTGTTCTTCATGTCCTTTTCTCTAACACTTAAAAGTAGATTAACGACCTCCTTTCCCTTGCTACTGATGAAATGTGAACTGATGGTTGTATGTTTCTTCGATATTTAATATAATGTGTTAGATTATTGTTGATGTTTTGAATGTTCAGCATAACTATAGGTAGATGAAATATTTCTAACCCTGCAGGATCATTTTCAGTTTATTTGTTAAGTGTAAGAATGCTTGGAGAAACCTCACCTTCTTGAATCCCCAGAGAGAGCGAGTTGAAGATAACTAGCTATCCCCCTTGAAAAAATTCACATCTTCCAACTAAGCCCCGCACCGTCGAGACCTGACCCTCAGGTGCTTGGAGGCCTGGGAAATCTCATTTCCCCAGATAACCTTTACAGGCGAAGTTGGCCAGTACCCCGGTACCTGGTGACAACTTACATCTGCTGGTGGACCCGGTCACCTAAGTCTCGTCAACACTATGTGGGTCCATGGTTACTTAAAGAAGATCTCTCTTACTATACTCATTAATTTTGGTAGCACTCATAACTCCATTGACCCCCGAATAGCCAAATAGGCTGATTGTTTTGTACATCCCTGCTCTAGCTTTGAAGTCGTGATTGCCAATGGGGGCACTTTACCTTGCAAAGGGAAATGTCACAATGTGCATATCTCTATTGGAGATTATAACTTGCACTCTGATATGTTTTCCTTGCCCTTAGGTTGATGTGATGTGGTTTTGGGCGCCCAATGGTTGCGCACTCTTGGCCCCATTCTATGGAACTTTGTTGAACTTTGGATGTAGTTTTCAACAAATGGGCAATAACATACTTTGAAAGGCTTACAATCGGGGTCTCTCAACATCATTATTTCACATCATATGGAAAATATTCTTAATAATAATTCACATGGTGTCATCGCTCAGCTCCATTCCATTCAGATGCAGCAATCAAGGGTCTCTAGTACTCCGACAAATCTACAACAAATTTTGGATAAGTATTCAGGCATATTTGCTGAACCTGTGGGATTGCCACCTTCTCACCCAGAGGACCACTCTATTAAACTCCTTCCCCAGTATTGTCCCACCCAACATCAGGCCCTACCACAACTCATTTCATCAGAAGACCAAAATTGAGCTGCTTGGTCATGACTTACTGAAGCAAGGTATTATTCACCCTAGTACCAGTTCCTTTTCTTCACCAATTCTGCTTTTCCTCAAAAAAGATGGGTCCTTGGGACTCTGTATTGACTTCTGAGCACTTAATCATCTCACCATAAAGGATAAGTTTCCCATTCCAGTTGTTGATGAACTTCTTGATGAGCTGTATGGCGCTCATTTTTTCTCCAAGTTGGATATTCATTCTGGGCATCATCAAATTAGGGTTGATGAGGAGGATATCCCTAAAACAACCTTCCACACACATGATGGTCACTATTAATTCTTAGTCATGCCCTTTGGCCTCACCAATGCTCCTTCAACCTTTCAGGCAGTGATGAATAAAATATTTTGGCCCTACCTTCAGAAATTCATTTTGGTCTTCTTTGATGATATCCTCATCTATAGAAAAACCTAGGATGAGCATCTCCATCATCTGGAACTTGTAATGCGACTTCTCTTTGATCACCAACTCTGTGCAAAACAATATTCTAAATGTGTGTTTGGCTAGGAGGAAGTGGATTATCTTAGGCATATTGTTGCACACCAAGGGGTTCAGGTGGATCCTACAAAAATAGATGCCATGAAAAATTGGTTGCATCCTCAAACTCTCAAGAGCCTTTGGGGTTTTTTGGGGCTGACTGGCTATTATCACAAGTTTTTCAAGAATTACAGGAAGATTGCAACACCATTGACAACTCTGTTAAAAAAGGATGCTTTCACCTAGACCCATGTTGTTGAGAATGCATTTGAACAACTGAAACAAGCTATGTGCAGTACACCTGTTCTTGCTATGCCAAATTTTTCCAAGTCCTTCACTATTGAGAGTGACGCTTGCGGAAATGGACTGGGTGTTGTTCTCCTTCAAGATGACCATCCTATTGCATTCACTAGCAAATCCCTTTCTGGTAATAATTTAGCCCTATCTACATATGAAAAATAAATGATGGCTATTTTGCATGTTTTCCAGAAGTGGCAGCCATACCTCCTAGGGAGTCATTTTACATCAAGACCGATCACCAAAGTATGAAATATTTCCTGGAACAATGAGTATCCTCCCTTGCACAACATAAATGGGTCAGCAAACTCATGGGGTATGATTATGAGATCACCTACAAGAAGGGTAAGGACAATATTGTGGCAGATGCTCTTTCTCGCACATTTGATGATCAAGCTTCCCTTTCAACTATTTCTATGCCAATTCCCAATTGGTTAGAATCTGTTCAACAGGGCTATGTCAGTGACTCTTCTTTATCTCAAATCATTCACCAGTTGGCCAATAATCCTTCTATTGTACCACATAACTCTTGGGATGGTGCTTCTCTCTGATACAAGGGGAATCTAGTGCTGCCTCAGAATCCAGATCTGCAACAGGCTATCTTTTATGAACTCCATGCTTCTCCTTCAGCAGGGCACTCTAGGTTCCTCAAAACTTATGAGTGGGAAAGGAAAAACTTATTTTGGAAAGGAATGAAATAGATGATTCAATAGATGGTGGCTAAATGTGATACTTTCCAACTCCACAAGGGTGAAACAACCCTCCTTCCTTGCTTGTTGGAACCCTTGCCCATCTCTACATGGATTTGGACTGATATTTCTATGGATTTCATTGAAGGGCTTCCTAAATCAGGTGGCAAGATAGTGATCTTGGTTGTGGTTGATCATCTGTCCAAATATATTCATTTTTGTGCCCTCAGCCACCCCTATACTACCTCCTTAGTTGCACAACTCTTCATGGACCAGATCTTCTTTCTTCATGGCCTCCCTTCTTCCATTGTCTCAGATCGTGATGCAACTTTTACCAGTCATTTTTGGACTGAATTGTTTCAGCAAAATGGCACCAAACTAAATATGAGTTTGGGGTATCACCCATAAACCGATCGTTAGACCAAAATTATCAACAAATGCTTGGAAACTTATCTTCACTACTTCACTTCCAAACATCAACATCAGTGGGCCAAGTGGCTTCCTCTTACTGAATGGTGGTATAATACCTCTTACCACACTGCATCTAAAATGACTCCATATGAAGTAGTCTATGGTCAAGCACCTCCAGTGCTCCTTCCCTACACTCCCAGCAACTCACCAGTTTAGGCAGTAGATACAGTTCTCTGCACCAGGGATTAGATTCTTCTCACCTTATAGGATAATCTTCACATGGCCATAAATTGAATGAAACAACAGGCAGATCAACACCATTCTGAGTGCTCTTTTCAAGTTTGAGATATGGTTTTTCTTCATCTACAACCATACAAGCAATCTTCCCTGAAGCTTAAAGGGCGTCATAAGCTAGACCCAAAATTTTATGGGCCATATAAGGTTCTGCAAAAGATTGGTTCAGTTGCTTATAAATGAAAACTTCCTCCTTCCTGCATTCATCCAGTATTTCACATTTCTTGTCTCAAGCAAGTTCTGGGAACCAATGTCAGAGCACAAACTCCTCTACTTGAAATGGATAAGGATGGATCCATTATATTGGATCTTGAGGCAATCCTTGATTGGCAAACTTGTCAGCTTCGCTCTTGCTCCATCTTTGAGGTCTTGATTCAGTGGCACAAAATACAAATAGAGGATGCTACATGGGAACCCCTTCTTCAGATTCAACAACAATTTCCACACCTTAAGCTTTGAAGGTACCAAAAAATTTATTGTATTGGGCTTTCTCAAAGGAGGTTACCCCCTCGAAGTGGCCTGAGATCAATAGATTCCCTCTAAGTTCTACTGCTGTTCTATATTTTTGTTATTCTGTGCATGTTCATCATATTACCATAGGAGGTTCCTCTCACTTTTTGTTTAGTGTGGCATGTGTTCAGGTATTGTTGATTCTTCCTTGTTTGTATGATAGGATTACTAATACCACATATGGTGACTTGGGCATCACGGTCTAGAGAGGCTACCAAGACAAAGTCCAAGGGCTAGATGTATGTGATGACACTTCCCTATATGTGTCCTAGGTTCCTATGTTGCATTTGGTACACCTGATTTGTGCCTTGATCATTTATACTTGATAACTTTATAACTATTTATTAGCATTTGATATGTGTACCATTTGCATTATTCTTGCCTATTTAGTTGTATCTTGAGTGACGCTAGGTGTTATCTCCTCAACATGGTGGGAGTGGACCTTTGGTTCCACGCGGTCGGGTGGTAGTGATTCTATTACCATTGAGATCCGACGTTCGTGACTTTGTGGTTAGATGATCCTTGTTGTTGCTTCTATCATTTTTTTCATTTCTTGGAGACTTTATGATTATTATCTTGAGGTGTATATCTTGTATTCCATTTATGTATTGGTTAGTGACCTTGATTTAGGAGATGTATATGTACTTATATTGTATTATTGTTGTAAAGGAATAAAATTGATTGTTATATATGTGTTTGATTAGGGATGTATTTCCTTAACCTTTACATTTAATTTAGTTTTGTATGGATGTGATATTGTAATGTGATTAATCATATAGGGGGAAGGAAGATAAGATGTTCCTCTTTTATCCACAAACGCACAAATGAAAGATCCAAGTTGATTAACCCAAAAGAAGGATCAATGCACAAGTGAATCAATCATTTGGAAATGAGAGAAAGGAAGATCTTAAATTCTATTTTATTATTAAGTAGATATGATATATGATAGTAATTGAAAAGGATGAGAGGAAGTACTAACCTTAAAGAATTGTAGATCAAAGAATGCTATTTTTTGGGGTATGTACTCTATTTCTGGAAAATCTGAAGTATGATCCGAAAAGGAAACACAGAGACGAACAAAACCCAGAAATATTTTTCCAATCCGACATCGTCTTATGAAAAAGGTCAACCTTGAACCACTAATCTCACCGCTAACCCAATAATCTTGACCCTGACCTACACAGGTCCGACAGAAAATCTGTTCACGGATCCCAACAATTCGCTGTAAAGGGTATCCAAATCTGAGTTCAAATCTTCACTCCTAAACCTTTACCTACAAGAAAAAGATTTTTTTTTTTTTTTTTTTTGGGGGGGGGGGGAGGGATTTTCTTTAGTCAAACCCCAATTTAGGAATTAACCTTGAAATCAATAAAATATAGAATGCTAGCAAGTAGTAGAATTGAATATAAGAATTAAGCTATGATATTGAATAAACATGCAATTGTAATTCTAATGTAGAAAAATATGTAAATATGAAAGAATGGACTTTAGAAACCATAAACCTCCATGATTGTATGCTTGAAATCCACCTTGAAGAGATGATCAAAGATTCTTGAGGATGCACAAAGGATCTTGAGGGAAGATCACACCATCATGATGGCTACATCTAGGGCTTGAATGATTAATCTTGAATGTTTGAACCAAATCCCTTCAAAGGCTTGAAATATTGAATCCTTGATCTTCAATGGGGAGCTTGAATGCTTAAGAGGAAGGCTTGAACACCTTTAAAGCTTGAGAACATGTAGAACAACAAATGCTTGAACCTTTTGCTTCTTGACAAAATCTTGGTTAGAGCTTTTTTGCACTTAGAAGACTTAGAGAAAATGAGAGAGAAAGGCTTCCTTTTATATGAAATTAGGGAAAAATATTCTAAGGAGGTTGACATAGGAGAATTAAATTCCAATTAGACCCATTCCCCTAGAAGAGGAACCATATTAAATACAATTTAGGATTTTTCCGCTTTGGAACCCAAAACAGCCGACCCAGAAGCGGGAAAATGAAATTTTGATGACCTCCGGAAGTCGACAAGCTTCCAGATTTGGAAGGGGGCCCAGGTCAAGGTTGAGGTCAACCCTGACCTAGGTTGAGGTCGAGGTGAACCTTGACCCAGGGGATCAGAACCCTTGGAAAATGTGCCAGGTGGGATAAAAGGTGCTTGGAGAGGCCCAATCAGGGTCCTAAATAGGCACAGAAGTAGGGGATGATGCAGAAATGAGGGGATAGTATGATGGTGGTCAAAAAAATCCCCTAAGTAGGTCTAAACATTCTTAACATGAAAGTGCTTCCATTTTAAGATGATACATTAAGCCCCGACTTTAGCGGAAGTATGGAAATCGAACATGCTTTCGGTAAAGTTAGAAGAAAGACTATGGTGGATCACAATGAGGTAGAACATCACTAAGTCAAGGACATAAGTCCTTAGACCAAGGATTCTAACTCAACATACATGCATAAAAGATATGACAAATAAAGAGTAATCAATCATAGAAACATACATGACTACATAGGCAAGACAAGAACAACACTATAGATAACATAGCTTCATGATCTAATCCTACTAGCATGAAAGTGAAAGAGAGAGAAGGGAAAGTGATTACCTCACCTAGTAAGATTCCCACCTTACTATTAATCACCAAGGAGGGAGAGCCCAATAGTTTCACCCATAAACTATTCTTGTAATTGTAATGCGTCTTCTGACAACTTTTGAAAATATCCATAGATTCACATTCTTGTATCACTATGAATATAAAATGCATGTCTTTTCAGGATTTAGCAACTTATGTGCATTACCTTCCAAGGATTTAGCATATTTAAAATTGTAAAAGGGTGTGTATCTCTTCAGGATTTAGCAACTTATGTGCATTACCTTCCAAGGATTTAGCAAAAATAAAAGTAAAAATGTGTGTCCCTTCAAGATTTAGCAACTTATGTGCGTTACCTTCTTACGATTTAGTATGTTGTAAATATAAACTAATGTAAACTATAGTACAAGGGAGACCCTATATATTCCCCCATCCTTATCATGACTACCTACTAGGCATGATAAGGAAGAGAAAAGAGGATACCTACTTCACAAAGTAAGGAGATATCCAGCTTAACAACAATGTATACCATCTTCTTAGCGAAGAGCCTTGACTCTTACATTCAAGAGCATAGATAATCATGAAATGGATATGTCACTTATGGAAAAAGGATCCTCAAAAAGGGAAGAGATCTCATCAACAAGACCCTCACCATAGAGGAGTGCTTAGGATAAAATGTCATCTTTTAAAGAAAAG
>MU227727.1:78247-89630 GCA_018584345.1 Thuja plicata
GATCCTGATAGTTCGCTAAAAAGGGTATCCAAATCTGAGTTCAAATATTCAATCCTGAACCTGTACCTGCAAGAAAAAGAGATTTTTTTGTTGGGGGGGGGGAGGGGTTTTCCTTAGTCAAATCCCAATTTAGGAATTAACCTTGAAATCAATAAAATATAGAATGCTAGCAAGTAGTAGAATTGAATCTAAGAATGAAGCTATGATATTGAATAGACGTGCAATTTTAATTCTAATGTAGACAAACATGTAAATATGAAAGCATGGACTTTAGAAACCATAAAACTCCATGATTTTATGCTTTAAATCCACCTTGAAGAGATGATGAAAGAGTCTTGAGGATGCACAAAGGATCTTGAAGGAAGATCACACCATCATGATGGATAGATCTAGGGCTTGAATGATAAATCTTGAATGCTTGAACCAAATCCCTTCAAAGGCTTGAAAGCTTGAATCCTTGATCTTCAATGGGGAGAATTAATGCTTAAGAGGAAGA
The DNA here is from genome assembly GCA_018584345.1 of Thuja plicata. Classification (NCBI taxonomy): domain Eukaryota; kingdom Viridiplantae; phylum Streptophyta; class Pinopsida; order Cupressales; family Cupressaceae; genus Thuja; species Thuja plicata. The sequence continues at coordinate 78,744 of MU227727.1, forward strand.
CTTGAACACCTTGAAATCTTGATAACATGTAGAACAATGGATGCTTGAACCTTTTGCTTCTTGACAAAGTCTTGGTTATAGCTTTTTTGCACTTAGAATACTTAGAGAAAATGAGAGAGAAAGGCTTCCTTTTATATGAAATTAGGGCACAATCTTCTAAGGAGGAAAACATAGGAGAATTAAATTCCAATTAGACCCATTCCCCTAGAAGAGGACCCATATTAAATACAATTTAGGATTTTTCCGCTTTGGAACCCAAAACAACTGACCCAAAAGCAGGAAAATGAAATTTTGATGACCTCCGGAAGCTGACAAGCTTCTAGATTTGGATGGGGGATCCAAGTCAAGGTTGAGGTCGACCCTAACCTAGGTTAAGGTTGAGTTCAACCCTAACCTAGGTCAAGGTCAAGGTCAACCTTGACCCAGGGGGTCAGAACCCTTAGAAAATGTGCCAGGTGGGATAAAAGGTGCTTGGAGAGGCCCAATTAGGGTCCTAAACAGGCACAAAAGTAGGAGATGATGCAAAAATGAGGGGACAGTATGATGGTGGTCAAAAAAATCCCCTAAGGAGGGCTAAACATTCTTAACATGGAAGTGCTTCCATTTTAAGATGATACAATTGTTATCTCTGCAACATGTGCAGTGGAAGATGTATTATCTTAAAGACTATGATGTATCAGTTTGTATCTTGTTGTATGTATCTTTGATTGCATTGATGTAATGGATGTATCTTATTGTTTAGTTGAAATGAAAATGTTAGTGGAATTTATGATTCATGTTCTTTTCATTTTGATTCAGTAAAGGATTAGGAATATCTCAATTTGGGTTTTAAAATGAACGTAAGATATGTCATGTGATTATGTTATGACTGTGATTAGAAGAGTATGTTATTGATTGTAAACTATTAAAAACAAATATTCGGTAATCTTAGTAACACATTTTAGGTTAATTTATCATGGGTTCCAGGGTAGGGCATCACATCTGGTATTAGAGCCCAAGTTTCTACACTGGGAACTCTAGGAAATTGTACGCCCATTAGGTGTTTTGTGGTAAACTTGAAACAAAAGCATAGACAAATAACTTTTTATATTTTCAGAACCATTGAATTGCAACTAAACATTTATGCCCATGTTATTTCTTATCTTGTTTTGGGATGTTGCTTCAACTATCAATTTTCATAGGTGAAATACCTACTGAGGGTTGATTCATGGCTAGGACCCATGTTAAAACTCTAGGGTCTCTAGTTATGATTGTAGCTCATGAAGTTAGTAATCATCTATGTGAGTGTTTGGTTGTGAGTGAGTAGTTATCTTACTTCTTGAAAAACCTTGTATGATTTGTGCGTGTGAATGTTAGGCGATCATAGTTGGACTGCCTCATTGATCTTAGTATGTTAGTGGATGAGTGTTGTTGTTTAGGATTTAAATGATATTTTTTGTGTTGAGTGTTATAGATTGAGAATCTTTTATTTGATGACCCTTACCTCTTTGAATGGTTTATGATTCTCGAGGGACCTTATTGTTTAAGCCCTATGGCACGATGTTATTTATTATTGTTGACTAGACTTGTATGTTATTGAAATAATTCTATTTAAGCATTGCATACTGTATTGTGTGTGTTGTAATTAAATGAGAGAGAGTAGGATTAGTTATGAAATTAGAAAGTAATTCATATTAATTTTTCCTTTACATTGAAGTGCATTGGGCATATTTTTGAAATAATGTATCATTTTTTATGAGGTGTGCATTTATAGATTAGGTGTGTGACTTATTATAATAGATGAATTGGGTCAAGGACCTAACTCTCTAATTAAATTATATATTGTATTCATAAGAGAACCATTGTAGCTTATAGTCATCTTGCAAAAATTTACAAAGTTGATTAGTTGCATTACATTAGATGCATCATACATTGGCAGAATCATTATGCTCCTTCCTTGTTTATTGGTAACCTGTGCCAAGCTCCTAAAAGTTTGTTTTAATTCCTTAGAGTTAATGTGGCAATTCCATCATGTTCTCATTCCCTAATGAGGGCAATCTAGTTGTGAATGATTATTGACCTTTAATAATTTTGGCAATGGATTAGGATCTTTGAGTTAGAGCCATGGTGTACCTTAAAGGTATCCTTCTGCATTTTACCCATGTAACCATAGTTCCTTCATTTCCTTTGTCAACGTGAATGCCCTTGCTTATGATCAATATGTATCCTACCATTGTCAAGTTGTAGAGATTTGGTAATATTGTTGATCCCTATTAAAAATAAGCATGTAGGTATTCTTATTGAAAGATTGTAAAGAGCCTTGTATTACCTCTATAAATGTTTGAGCTCAAATGATAGTATCCCAACATCAAATGTGTTGACATGAGAGTGTAGTATGATTCCCACTAGGTACATTATCATGCATAAGGAAATCAAAGCATTGTAAATTAAATACTAGATTTTTGCAAATAAGTAATTGCATATGATTACATAAAAGATGAAGTTAACAAGCATAAATGATTTGTCTACCTATTGTGTTTGGGTACATTCTCTAACATGTCAAGGATGTGGTATTCTTGGGTGTCGTGAAGCAGTTACTCTCTTGAGTGTGGCTGACACCAATCACTTTGTTATGTGAAATGTTTTATGATTGATAATTTATTTTGGTTATTGATGATTCATTCGTGTTGTTTTTGGGGATAGCATTAATTTTTTGAACTTTCTTATGCCTGGAGTAGTCACCTAACTCTCTTTTTGCTGCCTATTTTGTAACACTGGTCATGATTGGTTTATTGTTGCAATGATCGATCCACATTTTCTTTATGATTTAATGTTGGAACTTGGTATTCCCCTGCTTGGGTTTCTCCTTGATGAAATTTTTGTGGTGGCTATTCCATATGTTTGGTATTGTTAGCCCTGTAATGTGATAAGTGTTGTTTCTATCATGTTCACTTATGGAACTCTAATAGTATGTGTAAGGGAGGACGTCACAGAGGTTGTACTATGTTTGTATGTGAAAATGAAATACATTATTTATCATATATGTTCACATGAGATTTGCATTAACTAGGAGTGCAAAAAAAAATTCAATTTACTATTTAATTTATTATTCAATATAAATACAAATGTGTATTTTATACAACTAATTTCTAGGTGACTTCTATAATGTTGAGAGAACAAAGAAATACATTTATTTAAGAAATTGATAAATAATGAATGATTGATCAATGTGATTTTCGGTTTATGCTTAAACCAAAATTATATTGCTCTTAGTGTTTGGACATGCGTGTCTTTTAAGTGAGGTGTAAATGAGTGATTATTATGTTGATATATTTTTTCTTATATAATCTTCTCATAGTGATTATGAGATCATGTGTACCTTCTTGTTGTCCATGTTTAGTAGTAACTGATCACCTAGTAGTTGACCGTGTATTCATATGTATTGTATATTAGGTTGTGTATGCTTAAGTTCATCCCTTACCCTTATTCAATTAATACCTATCGTCTTATACCCTCTAAGTATAGTGGGTAGGAAGAACTTATAACAGATGATAATGATATGTGATTTAGTACTATGGTGTAGAGTTTGCAACTCTTTATCTGTGTTGTTGTTGGCTTCCAAGAGTAAGCCTATTTTTAGGTGGGGGGGGGATGTAACACCCACCCATAGTTTAATTTTCAGTTATGATGGCCAACTCTTTTAGGCCACCTTTCATGTTTGTGCAATGATTATTTCAATAATAATTAATGTTAGCGATGTATGACATTACACTGTGATTTGATATACTGTAAGCCAATGGTTAGGTATGTGGTATCATGTGTTGATAGTTATTTTCATGATAATTACTTGCATATGATGATGCTAATTATATTTATGGTACTGAACCCATACTTGCATGTGTATGGTTGGTGTATATGTTTTATATTGTTGTGTGACGTGTCTCTCTTACATTTTTGTTTGGCGTGTTTGATGTGGTAGAGGACAAAGACGTAGTTTCTTGAATTGTGAGATCCACACGATCGACCAATCCCTATCATTGTCTATTTTATATATGTATGTACATGCTCAACTTTGTGATGTAGGTTTGCAGGTATCGGACGTCGACTTCCCTGGATTGCCAGGATGAGCATGCCCTATCACATTATCTCAATGGTGAGAGAGGGGAGATAACAGTCAGGCCTAAATCCCTACACTAAGCCTACATTTTTTCCTATCAAAGGATAAGTATCTGATTGACTACCCTAGCTGAATCCGTTAAAGGTGATGTGGATCCTTATATCCTGTTCTAAGTATGTTATGTTGTTTCTTCTATTGGTCTTTTGGAGTTAGTCTGTTTTCAGTTGTGTGCGTGCATATAGGTTGTGTTGCACTTGAGTGATGTTGGTAAATGGTAAATTTAAGGGGTAGAATATATTAAGGTAAATATTAATAGTAATATCTAATTATTAAATTTATTAGAATATCAATAGTAATGGTAATATTAATTATTAGTTAATTAAATATTATTATGACAATCTAATAATGTGGAAATGATAAGAATTAATTAAATGTCATTAAGTTAATATTATAATGTGGTAATTACTATAATTAATTAAATAAGATTATTTAATTAATATCTAAATCTAATCTATGAGATTTAATATAAAGTGAATAAATATTTAGTTAATTATTAGATCCGGGGGTTAATTTTGAGTGCATGATTAATAAACTAATATTTTAATAATTATTTTAGTTAGAGTGCCTGAAAAAAATTATAATTTAATTTATAATTATAAACTCTTAATTGTGAGTGCACTTTAAATTGATAAGAACAAGGTGGAACTAAAATTACAAGTTCAGTTAAACTTTTGGAGGTGGAGTTATTTGCATTAGTGGGAATTATTAATTTAAATAATTCTTTTATTCAATTTTTAAGTTGAGTTCTTATTTTCGAAGTTAAGTTCTGATTTATGTGATTTTGAGTTAAGTGCTTTTAGCAGTTGAGTTTTATTCCTGTAATTGGGAGTTATATGTTTGAGTTCTGTCTGCAGGTTTTTCTTTATTAGGGTTTTTTGGGTCATTTTTGGGGAGATAGGTTTTAGGTGGTCTTCTTGAAGTTAAAGAATTGTTTTTAAAGATTAGGAGTATTTTGGAATTTTTGGATTTATGGTTTGACCTTTGTTGTTTCAGATTTGCTGGTGAATTCAAGGTAGGGTCTCAGATCCTATGTAAATTTGTTTTTTGAAAAGACTATCTACCTCGTGTTTGCCAGGAATTGTATGCATTTTGTTGTGAATTATGAATTGATCTTGGTTGTAGAGGAGAATTTGATTTGGGTTTTTGGATTGTTTTGAGGAAATCGCATGGGGAATTGTTTGTTTCCTTTATGTAACAAACTCTGTTATAAACCTAGATCTAGATCCCTTGTGTTTAAACTTTAAAGGAAAGTACGCTTGTTAAACCCTGGGATGTTCTTGGTAAAGGAAAAATCTACAAACAATTATTTTAGGAAATGTAGAATTTTAGATCGAGTCAGGGCTTTGAGTTAAGTTCCTTGTTAATAAAATTTATGTTATTTATTCAATTGAGATTTGAAAATAATTGGATATTTTTGCAATTTATTGTTATGTTTGCAAAATCAAAATCAAATTTAAAAAAAGGGATTTATTGTTTTGTAGAAAATTTATGGTTTTAAAAAAAATGGGGCTGCTGGAAAAAAATGCAATTCATCGCCCTTGTGGGGTTGCCTACACAACAGTTGTCCCTTCCGACAACGACAAGGGCCTACCGACGGGCCCTCCTCTTTTGAAGGGGGTGCGAGATGTTGGTGGGGGACAGCTCGCCCCCGCCGCCCCTGTTATATGTTTTAAAAATAAATAAATAAATAAATTTTATTAAGTTTTTTTTTTAATTTTATTAAATTAAAATTTATTAATACTAATTAATATTAAATATTAGTATTAAATAAACTATATTATTAAATATTAATATTTATTAATTAGTAATATTAATTATTATTTTAATGTGAAGTTTTCTTAATTAGTTAGTTTTATTTGTAGATAATTATTTAATTATGTTGATTTGTTTAGTAATTATAAATTAATTTATAGAGGTTAATTTTGTTAAAAAAGGAGTAGTTTATATTATTAATTACTATTAAAATTTAATTATATTATTATTTAGTAATTATGTTTAATAAAGTAATTTATATAAGGAATATTATAAACTCATTTATAAGGGATTATTTTGTGAATGAGAATTAATAATAACATTTAGTTCAAAAGTGTATTTTATATTGAGACACTATGGTCTATAATTAAATTAATAACATGATGATGTTTAAATGATTGGTTTTGATAAGACACCAAATAAAACATATATGTGTTCTTTTTATCATGGTATTTTGGTGTGGGCATGTTTGATCATGAGTAGAGTAATGCCCTAGGTGGGAATTGTGTCTTTGAGACTTGAAGTATTTTTATAGATTTATACCTTTTACTTTGGGTTCATATTGTGGAATATTTGAAACGATATTTATGTCACAATTGGTTCACGCGTTGTTTTGAGAGTAATTATGATGTTATGTCATGTAATCTATTGAGTCTCGATCATTGTTTTATTTGACCAAAAAAAGGTGATGACCATTACTGTGATAAGTTCTGATTTGTTCACTTGGTCACCTTGTTTTTGCTGATATGATTGGTTTATGATTTGAATGATGATGTCATTGATAACTTTATTCCTTGAGTGTTGGATTTATCTTTTGAGATGATACTTTGTGAATTGGATTATTGGTTATGGAGATGTCTAGTATGGGATGAATAGTTTGGATCCTTGTATAGGATGAGATATTATGTATTATGCTCCAACACTTGTCTTTGATGACATTCATGGTTTACTGATCTATGAGAAATCCTTTATGGTTTTGGTTTTGCTTATCTTTGGTTCTTTTGCTAGGAGCATTAGGGTGGGTTATCTAGGAGCATAGATGAGGAGTGGCTTGCAATAAGCATCAGGTCCCACAAGTGGCTGCCAGTATCGCTTATTGTAAGTAGCTTAACAAAGTGATAAATTAATAAATTTATATAGAGAAAATATTAATAAGATAATTGTGGACTTTACCCATGCCTTGAGCACTAGTAAAGGCTATGATGGAGTAAGATGATTCTTGTCATCTAGTGTGGCATGTGTTCTAGCATCATTGGTTCTTCCTTGTCTATACGAAAGATTTATTGATACCACATATGGTCACTTGGGCGCAACGGTCCAAAGAGGCTACCAGGATAAAGTCCAAGGGTTAGACGTATGTAATGACACTTCCCTATATGTGTCCTAGGTTCCTATGTTGTATTTGATACACCTTATTTGTATCTTCATCATTTATACTTGATAACCTTATAACCATTTATTACCATTTTATATGTGCATTTGCATTAGTCTTACTTGTTTGATTGTATCTTAAGTGAGGCACGATGTTATCTCCTCAGAATGGTGGGAGTGGACCTTTGGTTCCACGCGGTCGGGTGGTAGTGATTTTATTACCATTGAGATCCGATGTTCGTGACTTTGTGCTTGGATGATCCTTCTTATTACTTCTATCATTTTTTTCATTGCTTGGAGACTTTATGATTATCATCTTGAGGTGTATATCTTGTATTCCATTTATGTATATGTTAGTGACCTTGATTCAGGAGATGTATATGTACTTGTATTGTATTATTGTTATCTATTCGACATGTGCAGTGGAAGATGTATTATCTTGAAGACTATGATGTATCAATTTGTATCTTTGATTGTATTGATGTAGTGGATGTATCTTATAATTCATTTGAAATGGAAATGTCAGCAAACTTTATGATTCATGTTCTTTTCATTATAATTCAGTAAAGGATTAGGAATATTTCAATTTGGGTTTTAAAATGAACGTAAGATATGCCATGTGATTATGTTATGGTTGTGCTTAGTAGATTAGTTAACATTTATGTAATTCTACATCATGGAACCCTTGAGATTTTTAATCTGGAAATGAGTTACATTAATGAGTATGAATAGTTTTATGTTATGTTGCTTCTGCATTGTTATTCATTATTTAGGATAATTTCTCACGGGTTCCAGGATAGGGCATTAAAGACATTAAGAGGTGGAAGAATTGATGGCCAAGATAAGAGAGTAGGTGAGGACTAGGTGAGAAATAAGGAGATTAAGAGGCTAATGGAGATGGAGGGATGAGATTGAGTGGTAGGTAAGAATTGTTTCCTTTTTGTAATACATCACTAGATTCATTGAATCTAGACATATTAGATGGAAAAGGGAAAATGAAGATGCAAGTGATATTTATCACACACCTACGAATTTATAGTTGATCCATGTGAGTGGAAATGATTAGTTAAGATTAGAAAATAAGGATCACGAGTTAATTAAATAGATAAAGGCATTTATTTAATTAAGTATAGAAAGATGAGTGAAAATGAATAGTTAAATAAACAATTATTTATTCAATCATATGATAGAAAAGCCTAGTGAATTAAATAAAAAATATAATTTTTATTTAAATAATAAAGGAAAAGGCTAATGAATTAATAAAAATAATGATATATATATTTAATTAATATAGAATTTATGATAAAATAGTTAAACAAATAAAATAATTTATTTAATTATGTGAGGATATTTTAAGGTGTCTACAATTTACCCCTCTTTGAGACAATGTGATGACATTTTTAGGTGTCTACAATTTGGCATTCTTTGAGACAATGTAGTCTATTGCATTGTTTGAGAGAAAAATAAATTTGACTAATTTTTTCCTTGGTTTATTATGAGGAAGATAGTATACCCCATTAAGAGATAGGGTGAGAATAAATTTTGATAAAAATACAAACAATCTCTTGATAGGTCATATCAAAATATTAATGGTAAGACAAGGTGAAAACCAAGTTAGTTAGGAAGGAAACATGACCAAAAGGAGACTGCAAAGGTTACGCATGACCATGGAAGGTTAAGATAATTGATTAGGGTTTCAAAACCTATAAATAGGAGCTTGGGGCCTGATTCATCCTCATTTGCAACCTTGATTCCTAATAGAAGAGAAAAAACCAACTTAGAAAAGAGTAGAGCAATAAAATTTTAGGCATTCTCGTAATGATACATATCTAACCCTCATGATGCCCCTAGTTAGCAATTATTATGTACTTAGTAGAGTAGAAAGTTAAGCAAATCATACACACAAAAAGATAATTTATGTGTATATGATGTCAGAAATTGTGCTTGTGGTGTACAATTACGCACAGGAGTAGCTACACATATGAATGATTTAGCACGTATGAAATATTAAGTTGTGCATATGATAATGTTACACAATTTTTTAAAATTTTGATAAGCATAACTAAATAAAGGGTTGAATTAGTCTGTATAATAGGATAGATAGCTAGATTAGCTATTTAGGATTGATTTAGCAAATAATAAATTAATGCAATGTTTGATTGAATGTAAGAAAATGTGTTAGTATAGATTTCGAGGAAGAGATACCCTATTATGTAGTAGAGGTGTTCTGATTTGTTGGATTCTAAGTTTGGCACAATGAGCGCCACTAGCTTATCGTATGTGACTTTCATTCTTGAGATTTAGGCAAACCTAGGATTGACATCTGCATTGGTTGATTAGTCATACAATGAATATTGTTCATTTCATCTAACCACTGGAGAGATGTCTATCACAATGAAGTACATCGATAGGATTATTAAGATATTGATTATTGGTGAGTTGGTGCAATACGACTAGTGAGGAGATGATGTTTCTTTATGTTGGGCCTTTTACGATGACAACGGGGACTTAAAGATCCAAAGAGAAGAGATAATCTAGAAGGAGGTGATCGCCCATGAGGCACTACTCCATATAATGTTAGCAAGGGTGATTGAAGTCTTCCAATTATCCAATAGGAGGTCACATGATTATATTCATTAGGGGTTGGATACTAGAGAGGGTGGTTGAGGATGGTATCAATTTTGCATGGGGTTTGCACTCATTATCCCACATGTACCATGATCTGCATTAGGTGGTGTACTTTGGAGGGATGAGCTTATCAACAGTGGTTACACTGTTATAGTGTGGGCTTGGGAGCACATTGGAGTGCTCCAACAAGTATGCATGAGGTTCAGGATAGTAGTATGTCCTATGTACATACTTACACATCTATGCCTAAGTTGTGAAAGATAGAGTATTAGAAACATAAAATTGACAAGATCGACACAGTCATCCAAAGACCATATGTGAATTGTGAGGATTAGGAAGATGACGATATGAAGTTTCCTTACTATTGATAGAATCAATGCATGACAAGGAGGAATCCATATATAAGTGAGACACATCTTCTTAACATGATGCTTAGATAGGTTGCCTAAGTACATACCATGTCTTGGGGATTGCAAGAGTTTGTACATATAATTCATGAGAGGAGAGAGAAAGGGGCCTACCTAATCATATAAGGTAGTATTGGAAGATATCAAGTTTTTGGTCCTAACTCCATGGGATCTTAGGAGGTATGTTGCAAATATTGGTATGGTACCATATTTTGCACAATAGTTTGTGGCACATCCACTCCCAAGATTGATAGGTTTTGGGGAGCTACATTTCTATTAGAGGATGAGAAACATGATGCACTAATGAGGTGGAGGCACACAAGGAGACATAATGATGAGGTATAATTGTTAGAGTAATCAGTTTACTCTTTTTCGGCTTATGCTTTCACTTAAGTGCATATAATTAATACTTTATATTAATTATATTGTGCTTCCTAGCTTTTAGATTTTAGGGTTTGTTCACCTTTATAAGGTCGAACTTTGTAATTCTCTTAATTAATTCAGTTGATATTTTTCGCTCTCACTTTCTGAGCTTCTTCTGAGTTCTTCACCTTTTCGCTTTTTGCTTCTACT
>MU227727.1:92672-167669 GCA_018584345.1 Thuja plicata
TTTCTTTGTAGTTGGGTACCTGATCAGGCCTTGTTGCCGGGACCCATTTCTTGCTTTCTTAGTCTTGCTAGGTTTGCTTTCTCCCTGCGTTCAGCTTAAGGGGGGGTGTTAGAGTAATCAGTTTACTCTTTTTNGGCTTATGCTTTCACTTAAGTGCATATAATTAATACTTTATATTAATTATATTGTGCTTCCTAGCTTTTAGGTTTTAGGGTTTGTTCACCTTTATAAGGTCGAACTTTGTAATTCTCTTAATTAATTCAGTTGATATTTTTTGCTCTCACTTTCTGAGCTTCTTCTGAGTTCTTCACCTTTTCGCTTTTTGCTTCTACTTTGTATCAGGTTCTTGCATGCAGGTATATTCGGGGTCTGTGGATTTGCATGTTTGCAATTCCAACAATAATTAGGTGGGGGGATGGAGGAGATGATAGATACAGATAGGGGCCACAAATAGGACATCCACCAAGTCTACCTAGGGGACAAGGAGGAGTGCCCTAATAGACAATATAGGCACAAGGTGAGACTCTACTCTGGTACAAGTATAGTGATATGAAGAAGTACAAAAACTCTCACAAGTATAGAGACATGTCAAAAAAAATGAATAAGTTTCATTCCTGTAAGCCAAGTTTTCTCATCTCAAGAGGTAGGTGGCAGAGAGGGAGATGAGGATATCTTCTTTATGGAAAAATCCAGGGGCCATCACTAATGAGAGGGATGCAACTGTATCTTGATATGAGAAAGTTGAGGCCACCTTAAAATATGGTAAGCAACAACACAAGGTGACCAAGCCATGGTCCAAGAGATATTTAGATTACACCTTGAGGCTTTATACTAGAGAAAACTATATGAGTCAGTGGTACCACCGAGATAGAGGGTTGGGAGTTTCACTTGGACTTCATATATTAGACCTCAAAGAGAAATTTAACATATCGTATGGTTCATGGGACCACAAAAATGTCAACCACCACCTCTAGGAACAAGAGGGATAGGACCTTCAAGAGCTCAAATAGGCCTAGAACTAGCTGATCCAGATAAGGGGGAGTACATCATATCATCATTGGGTCCCTATATATTAGTTTTGATACAATGATTTTGAGAGAGAGATGATGATGTATTTTGGGGCTAATTAGTTCCTATTTTATATATAGACATCATTATATTATGATACTTATTTTATTATATATGAGATGAGACTATTGTTACAGGATCTATATTTATGCAAATGGATTTCTATAATTATGTGATGTTGATGGTATGGATATCTTATGGTCTATATGTATGCATTTACATGATGTTCTATAGTTCTATGATAACATTGAATCCCAGTTATTCCTATCCCATGCATGTGTACATTGGTTGCACACCCTTTTTTAAGTTGTGGGTACTTTCTTGCACATGTTCTAATTCTCCTTCATGCACTACATGGTGGAACATTGTTTTGGTGCATATGTCATGCCTCTCCCTTATCAACATTATGGGGTGATTTCTACTATTGGTTCTAATGCTTCTTTGGTTTTAATTTGGATTGATTTACGCATTTAGTATTTTTTCTATGTATAATTTGGATGTAGTGGTTGTATTTTAATTTGATGGGGATTTTACCATACACACACTCTTGAAATATAGTTTTGTGGAGGCAACTTATCCTCAATTGTTTAGGCTAGTAGTTACTCTTGAATGATTGAGCAGTGGTATTTGGGGTAACTCATGCAGATTCATGTGTGATTTGTATCTTCATATGATAGATATTTTTCCTTTTTTTCTATTTTCTCATTGTTTGAGTAGTGTCATTAGGGCCACTCATGCAACTTTTTTTCTTTTTGATCTTGATCATCATCTTTTTCAAAGGAGTTTATTCATTCAATGATGTAATAATTATCATTCAACAATTGTCTATAGATTCTTTGTGTTTTTAGGATGTTTTGTATCTTTTTATTCATATGGGAAATATTTTTGGAAGTTTCTAAGTCCTTCCTTCTACATTTCATGTTTCTCATGTAGTCCATCTCTCACTTTCGAAGAGGAGTTTTCTCCCATGTAGTTTTTCTCCTTTTTTTCCTACTTTGAGAGGCTTTAATTGTACATGGATACCTAACCAAGCCTTTTGTTGCCAGGATCCATTCATGCATTTCATGCTTAGATCTTTTGTGTCTCCCTAAGTTTCACTTAAGGGGACACATTAGAGAATGCATTTATGTTGCATTATTTCATACACAATTTTTTTGCATGAGGCACATTTGGTATTGTTGCAAAATTAATTTTGTACATGCTCAAAGAATATTCTCATGAATTTTCATATGTATATTTGAGCACATGTTGGCACATACATGCCTAGCTTAAGTTCAGGTAGTTGAGCCTAATTTAGTTTAGTTCAATCTCTTTGGGCTCAGGTTTCCTTTTTAAGCTCTAGTCCGCATATCATGCACATTAATCTATATATCATAAACATTACTTTGTATACCATGCACATCAGTTTGATTATAATGCACTAATTTGCATGTCTTAGCTTTCCTAGCTTTTTTTTTAATTTTTTTTTAGAGATATACTTTTCTATAAAAGCATAACATTGTATTGATTGTAACTTGTAATCTTTTCTTCTTGAAAAATGTAGCAATTCTTTTCTTGTTGCTCTCCTTGTGGAAGGTCTTTTTGTTTTGTTACTTGATCTTGGAGGTGCATGTGTTACATAACTTCAACATGGTATCAGAGCACCATAACTTTAATATACATGTTGGAAAAGGAAAAATGAAGAGATGGGTGACATTTGTCATATGCGTATGAATTTAGAATTGATAAATGTCGGTGGAAGTGAAATTGTTTAAGATTAGAAATCATGGATATTGAATTAATTAATTAATTAAACATATTTATTTATTTAATATTAGAAAGGGGAGTGAAAAATAGATAATTAAATAAATGAGTATTTCTTTAACCATAGGATAAAAGAGGCTAATGAATTAGACAAATAAATAAAAATGTTTATTTAAATAATAGAGGAAACTACTAATGAATATATATTTAAATAATATAGAGGATTTATGATTGCACACATAAGAATGTTTTAAGTGTCTACAATCGGAGGACTTGGGGTTTTTATGGATGTAATAGATCTAATACTACAAATTTATCATCCAATAGGAAAGGAGAAGAACATAATCAGATGATTTTGAGGAAACAAATAGGGGGATCGGTGGTCGTGGGAAATAAATTAGGTCAAAATAAAAGATCAGGGAAAGAAAACACATTTAAATAGCGATGTGTTGACTTGGCATCCTACTCCATTTTTAAGGTTATTGATTCCCCTTTGGATTTCTTGGTGAGAGACATACAATCAAATGGTGTATTTGACCAGATCTATGAAGGAGATGTTTTAGCTTCATCCTTGCATAAATATGTCTCTTTAAATTAGTATGCATTTTTACCCTCCTAAATTGCAATCACCTTTAATTAGATGCTCAATTAGACCCCATTTTAGCATGTATGGACTCCCACATTGATTTTTGGTACTTCAACTTGATACCACTATCCATTTCGGTATCCCTACTTCATTTGGGACCCCCAATTTAAATTTAATTAATTTTTTTTAGGAATAGATTGGCCTTCTTGACCTATTCCTCCATAAGCTCCCTGAAATCTAAATCATAGGTTGGACTCAATGGTTAAGCAAGAAATCTAAAATCTCATCGAATTCCTTCAAGTTTTAAGATCTAAAATGCTTGTCAGGGGTACATAAGCAACCTACCTCTCCTCATTTGTACATAATAAAGGAATATTTCAAGAGATCTCCTATAATATTTATCTCAAGCATTCTCAAGAAACATTCTCCATGGATCAATATTCTCCATGGATCAAGCTTCATTCCCTCATTCAAGGCCAAGAAAAGGATCCCACCATTAAGGAAGGAGATCATTGCATAAGCATACATTCAAGCATTTCAACATCCAAGCATTCAATTCTTCATTACTTCAAGTCATCCTTCTCTCTCTCCATCAAGCATTGTTGCAAAATACAACAATCGATATGCAAGGCATGTACTTCATGATTTTCCCTTTTTTGTGTGGAGTCAACTTATTGCATCAATATTCTTGATCATATTCAAATAAGCACTTGTATTTACAAGGTATAATACACTTCATGATTTGGATCTAGCCTCTTCTCTATGTTAGCACGCTTTCCTTCATTCATTTCATTTCAAGGCTGATTCCAACTAGGGTTTGATTGAGGAAAACCCCTCTCTACACAATAATTTCCTTATTTTCTATGTGCAGGAACAAGTGGTGCTTGCATCATATTGGATCTGTAAAGTTCAGGACCTTATAGACAAAGTACAAGTAATAGGTCAGCCCAAGTGACCTAATCCCCCCAAAACAACCTCAAATTGATTTTACAGATTCATGTCACTTTCGGTGCATCACCTTGTAGGTTAAATTTTGCTTTATTTCCCTTTTAGTTCTCCTTCTTCCCCTTTTCCTCCCAAGTTTAATTTTCATGTTTAAAGAGAAAAAAATAGGTGATTATCCAAGAGGAACTGGCCTATAATCTAGAGGTTTCACTTTAGTTAACATAGGTCCCACAACCTGGAAGTGATTCCCATGTTATACCAGATCATTACGCTTAAGCGCTTAATAGGGTGCGAATTTGGTGTATAACACATACACCTACCTACATCATTGCCAGAGCAAGAAAAATAAGATTTTTTCAAATTCTCAAAGGAAAGATAAATTAATTATGCTTTGTCATATGTTGATATGGTAGGTCTAGATCTGGATTTGATAATGCATTATTTAAACATAATTCTAGGACCTAAACTGGTAAAATAGAAGCTAAGAAAGATGCATCCACACAACTTTTCTAGTAAAAGTAGAAAATAAAAATTTGTTAAATGTGGAATTTATCTAATCAATCACCTATGCATAATGGATATCAAATATTGCACCTATTTCTAAGCCTGACAAAAACATCAGAATATGCACAAATTTTAGAGATCTTAACAAAGTATTCTTGAAGGATGATTTTCCTTTATCCAATATAGATATCATTGTATATCTGACGGTTGGTCACGCAATGTTGTCAGTAATAGATATTTTTTCTGGATACAATCAAATCAGAATAGCACTAGAAGATCAGGATAAAACAACTTTCACATGTCCTTGGGGTAAATTTTTTTGGAATGTCATGCCTTTTGGGTTAAAGAACACATAAGAAACATATTAGCGAACAATGACTACAAGTTTTCATGCTTCATGAAAGATTATGTTGAGTGATGTGCTAGGAAAATCATTCACTAGAGAAGAACATTTTAATTGTTAGAATAACTGGGGGGGGGTGAATCAGTTGTCTCCCAATTATCCTACATTCCCAAATTCTTCCAGATGTATATAACAATAATTTCAAACATATAAATCAACTTGGTGAAATGTAAAATGTATCTTCTAGTTATTTACCGAGTAGTAGTAAATTAACACTGTGATTATCGATCAATGTACCTAAAGTAATGTGTAAAGAAAAATAACAATCCACAACAATCATACACATTGACACATAGATTTTTAACATGGAAACCTTGCTAAGGGAAAAACCACCTGGGACCGATAACCTAAAATATTTCACTCTTCTAAAGTGAGCTCGATTAAGAGCCAACCTTGTTAAAGGTTACAATGCACACTCTTAAATGTGACCTTGTTAGAGGATTTAAAACTAACTGTTCTCTCTTGACCAATCATTCACTATGGGGTCAACAATAAAACACTCAACATTCATTAGAATGTCATAATAAAGACTTTCACATCCTACTCAGTTAAGATATTTATCTATAGCAATGGTTAAACTGATACAGTAATGATCTGATTCAAATACAACTCCATTTGCAGATTTTTAGATTTATGCTAAGTACATAATACCTCTAATCAATTTGTTCACTTTAGTTCATCTGATTCTTCATAGTCTATTCTTCTCGGTAATACTCTTTCGTCTGTCACTCAGTAATGTCTGTAGAAAATGCTCAGTTCTGTCTTTAACCAATTTGATCAGTCATGCATAAACTTTGCATATGTGCGCATCAAGTGTGTATATATGATTCATAATGAATCTCTTGTCTCTTATATAGATATCATAACTCATTTAATTTCCATCCTTCATATTTTGCTGCTTAATCTCCATCGTTGGTTTTTCCGCTTAATCCTTCCTCGACAATTGTATTAATTTTTTTTTTAATCTTCGTCATCTAATCTTCCTTGAATTTTCATAGTTGTTTGATCAATATAAAAAATCTTATCATTTACATTATAATCATCAATTGCCAGCTCATCATTCTAGTCGGCCTCCGTTTGATTTAACTGCTCAGTCAATACCATGTTATGTTGGTAATCCCTAGCTTGGTTATGATTGTGCTCGGTATACATTGTGTTTTACTTGGTATTCGCTATCTCTCAGTGTATACATAACTCTTCATTTACCGACCACATAAACTTTGTTTGTTCTAGATCTTCAATCCATACTAGATGTTTTTTACCATAATGATACTCAAATAAGTTGACATCAATGACAATACATCAACTGATAATGTCAATCATCACATCTATAACTCGGTTGACTATCAACAAATGATTTCAAACATACAATCAGTTTTAGTTCATCAATCTCTCCCTTTGGCATTGATGGCAACACAATATAAAATATGCAATATTAAAATTCCATAGAAACACCAAACTTTTGTTATACAATTGTAACAATGTTATAGCTCTCCCTAGCTTGAATATAAACAATGTATCAACATTAAAAACTCACCATGAAGACTCTCCCTATATATTTGACTCATTTTCTCTTGATGTCTCTGTAGATAGATATTTCATTTCTCCCCCTTTCTTTTTACTCCCTTTAAAGGATAGATATTTCATTGAATCTCTCTCCCTTTGACAACAATGCCAAAAAGAAATATCCAGCTCTTCAGTAGCCAAAAATATTTATGGTGTTGGGTGCAGTAAGTACCTTGCAGTGTACTGATATATCTTTGTCATTCCAGTTCAACTTTGCATCAACATGATTGATATTTTGATTATATGTAGGTTGATGCAACCTCTTAGTCAGCTTAGGGACCAATAGATAAGGGACAAACCCCTAGTCTACCCCTCAAGTACTCAAATGTATTCT
Source organism: Thuja plicata (assembly GCA_018584345.1). Classification (NCBI taxonomy): domain Eukaryota; kingdom Viridiplantae; phylum Streptophyta; class Pinopsida; order Cupressales; family Cupressaceae; genus Thuja; species Thuja plicata. The sequence goes on from MU227727.1 coordinate 99,822, forward strand.
TTGGTAAGGGTTTAGTGAATATGTATGCAAGTTGTTCTTTTGATTGTACATATTCTAGTATTACTTGTTTATCTTGTACTTGTTCCCTCAAGTAGTGATATTCGATAGATATATGCTTTGTTTTTGCATGCATCACAGGGTTCTTTGAAATATTTATTGCACTAGTATTATCACAATAAATTATCACCACATCAATGATCTCTTCATTCATAGCTTTCAAAATTTATTTTATCCATGCAATATTTGAACAATTTGCAGCAACAACAATATATTCTTCTTCTACAATTGACTGAGATATGCTTCCTTTCTTTTTACTTATCCAAGTAACTAATCTTTCTCCTATAAAGAATGTTCCACCAGCAGTGCTCTTTCTATCATCAATGTTCCCATCCCAATCAACATCAGTGTAAAATTTTAGTTCAAACTTTCATTCTCTCTTATACCATAATCGATAGTCCTTAGTGTTCTTCAGATATCTAAAAATTCTTTTTATAGCAGTCATATGTGATTCTTTGGGGTTAGCAGAAAATCTAGCTACAATTCCAACTGCATGTGCAATATCTGGTCTTGTGTGAAAAACATACATCAACTTACCAATCATAGATCTATACAAAGTCTGATTTACCTCTAGTGTCTTATCTTCTTTTGTCAGTTTGCATCCTGTCACCATAGGTGTTCCAACCGGTTTAGATTCTTCCATTCTTAATGTCTTCAGTACTTCCATGATGTATTTGGACTAAGTAATGTAGATGCCTTAATTCTGTTGTAAAATTTGCAAGCCAAGAAAAATTGATCTCTCCAAACATTGACAATTCAAATTATTTCCTCATTTCATCAGCAAATGATGTGCATAGATTATCATTTCCTCCAAATATAATATCATCAACAAAAAATTCAGCAATAAGAGTTTTATCATCATTCCCTCCTTTCAAATACAAATTGTTGTTATCACTTTTTCTAATAAATTCAATACTAATGAGATAGGAATGTAATCTTTCATACCATGCTCTTGGTTCTTGTTTCAAACCATATAAAGCTTTGTGTAACTTACATACCATGTTTGTCTAATTGAGATCAACATATCCTTCAGGTTGTTCAATGTATACCTATTCTTCTAGTATTCCATTCAAAAATGCATATTTAACACCCATCTGATATACTTTGAATCCTTTATATGTTGCATATGCAAGTAATATTCTAACTCCTTCAAGTCTAGCAACGGGCGCAAAAGTTTCTCCATATTCAATACCTTCTTCTTGTGCATACCCTTTGCATACTAATCTTGCTTTATTTATGGTTACATCTCCATTATCATTCAATTTGTTTTGGAATATCCATTTGGTTACAATGACATTCTTATCACTCGGTCTCAGTACTAATGTCCATGTTTTATTTTTCTGTATCTTCTTAATTTCCTCATTCATTGCATTGATCCATTCTTCATTTTCAAGTGCATCTCTAACATTTTAAGGCTCAAATTCACAAATTAAACATGTGTTTTCTTTGAACTTACTTCGGGTCATCATGCCATCTCTTTTATCTCCAATAATCTGATTCTTTGGATGATGTCTTCTTACATATTTTGCAAGTGTAGGTTCAGTTCTTTTTTCTTCATTGTGATCTCTAGTCGGTTCATTGTGATATTGATCATGATCTTCCATTGTATAATTTTCCTAATTCTTGGTCTGTGCTTCCTATTGCTTGGTTAGATTACCCTATTGCGCGGTAACATTAGGTATCTATGCAAGCATAGTGTTAGGTTCTTCCATGTAGAAAAATCTATTGTAATCTTCAGGTTCTTTCATGCTATCCTCATCATTCTTCTTAGTAAATTCATCAACTCTCACATTTGTACTCTCAATGATTTTGTTAAAAGTCTTGTTCAAACATTTATAAGATTTACTCTTAGTATAATATCCAAGAAATATTCCTTCATCACTTTTTGAATCAAATTTACCATTTCTCTCATCTTTTAAAATATAACAATGACTTCCAAATATTCTAAAATAACTCACATTAGGTGTATAACCATACCATAGCTCATAAGGTGTCTTGTTTGTATCTTTCTTCAGTTGTACTCGATTCAGTGTGTATATAGTAGTACTAATAGCTTCTCTCCAGTATGTTTGTGCAACATTCTTTTCAATCATCAGTGTTCTAGCACAATCCACAGTTGATCTATTTCTTCTTTCAACAATTCCATTCTTTTGTGGTGTCCTCGATGTAGAAACCTGTATTTTGATTCTATAATCATTACAAAAGTTAGTGAGTTCATCATAAATAAATTCACCTCCTCTATCAGATCTCAAACACTTCAGCTCTCTTCCAGTTTATTTTTCCACTTTAGCTAATTTGTACCATTTGAACATCTTAAATGCTTCAGATTTTTCTTTTAGGAACATAACAGTCATCATTCTAGGGTAGTCATCAACATATAAAATAAAATATATGTCCCCATAATAACTCTATGTTCTCAATGGTCCACATAGGTCTGTATGAACTAACCCCATAATATCATTAGACGAGAAATTCTTGCTCTTAAAACTAGATTTTGACATCTTTCCCATTTGACAATTCTTGCACATTACATGGTCTGGTTTAGATAAGCTCGGTAAAAATCTAAATTTTATTTTCTTACTAATCTTAACCATGTTGTCAAAATTTACATGACAAAGTATTTTATCCCACAACCATATATCTTCATTATTAGCCAATAAGCAAGTAGTTTTAGCAGTGTCAAGATAGAATAGGTTACCTTTTGATTGTTCACCAGTGCCGATCAATTTTCCTGTTCCATCATATATTCTAGATTTTATATTCTCAAAAGAAACTCGATGACCTATGTTATTCAACTATAAAACACTCAATAGATTATAATTAAGTCCTTTCACCCAATATGCATTCTCACATTTGATTTTATTGTTCAGCATTATAGTTCCTTTCCCTTTTACTTGACAAGGTGTATCATTTCCCATTCTGACAGATCCACCATCATAATGTTCAAGAAATTCAAATTTTCCTTTATCTCCAATCATGTGATGTGTGAATCCACTATCAATAACCCAAATTTCATGTTTACTAACTTTAGAAATAAGTGTTGTTTCAACATGCCTCTCATCTTCTTTTGAATCTTCTTTCAAAGCTACAAATATTGTCTCAATATCTTCATTAGTGTTAGAACCAGTATCATTATCTTTATCTTCAGTAATGTAACAAGCCGTCTTGCCTTTGTCTTTGTAATCTCAGTTATTCCTTTTGTCATACTGTCGGTTACCTCTGTAACCTCGGTCATCTTTTCTGTCACTAGATCTTTCATTCCTTTCATCAATCATTTTTTCAAGGCATCTTGCAGCAAAATGGCCAATTTATTTACAATTAAACCATATCAAAGGTATTTTACCTTTATATCTTCCTTTACCTTTGTGCAATCTTCCAACCATTAATGCTTCAATTTCATCAAGTTCCTTATCATCACTGCCACTGTCATTGTTATTTCTAATCATGTGTTTGCTACTGTATTACTAATTTTCAGTGAAGACATAAATACAGATTCCATATTAGGTACAACACAGTTGTCAAAGTTATTCATCTCAAAAGAAATCAGTCTTCCAACAAGACTATTAACATCAATATTATTTTTGGGTGCAGCTCTCATTTCATGTATTGCAGAGACTCTTATAGAATAAATAGGAAGTAGATTTCTAAGAATCTTACTCACAATAGTGTCTTCATCAATAGTTCCACCTACTCCTCAAATAGCATTCACAACTTCCTTGAGTCGGTTACTATACTGTTTCATGTTTTCTCCTTCTTTCATTCTCATGTCATCAAATTTTCCTCGAAGACTTTCAACTTTACCTCTTAGTACATTTGCATCTCCTCCATAAACTAGTGTAAGATTTTCCCACATCTGCTTGGCTGATGTACATGTCTTGATATCCTCAAATTCAGCATCAGTAAGAGAAGTAGCAATTTATACCATTATAATGTTGTGTTCATGTTTCTCTTTCATTTGATTAACAGTCAAGGGTCCATTTAGTAGAATGAATTCAAAGTCCAGGTATATTTCAATGTCATCTCCAATCCCTAATAGGTATAGTCTCATTCTTCTTTTCCATTTCTAGATGTTATCCTAGTTCAACTTTAGTTTGTCTCTCTTATACATCTTGATCTTTAGCTTAAGTCCTTTAAGAATTTCCTTCTAATCATTGTACAGTTTGATACCAATTGTTAGAATAACTAAGGGGGGAGGGGGTGGGGGTAAATCAATTGTCTCCCAATTATCGTACAATCCCAAATTCTTCCAGATATATCTAACAACAATTTCAAACATATAAATCAACTTCATGAAATGTAAAATGTATCTTCTAGTTGTTTACCGAGTAGTAGTAAATTAATAATGTGATTATCGATCAATGTAGATAAAGTAATATGTAAAGAAAAATAATAATCCACAACAATCATACACATTGACACACAAATTTTTAACGTGGAAACCCTCCTAAGGGAAAAACCACTTGGGACTGGTAACCCAAAATATTTCACTCTTATGAAGTGAGCTCGGTTAAGAGCCAACCCTATTAAAGGTTACAATGCACACTGTTGAATGTGAACTTGTTAGAGGATTTAAAACTAATAATTCTCTCTTGACCAATCATTCACTATGGGTTCAACAAGAAAACACTCAACATTCATTAGAATGTCATAATAAAGACTTTCACATCCTACTCAGTTAAGAGATTTATCTGTAACAATGGTTAAATTGATACAGTAATGATCTTATTTAAATAAAACTATGTCTGCAAATTTTATGATCTATACTAAGTGCATAATACCTTTGATCAATTTGTTCACTTCAGTTCATCTTATTCTTCATATTATGTTCTGCTCGGTAATGCTCTTTCCTCTATCGCTCGGTAATTTCTATAGAAAATGCTTGGTTCTGTCTTTAGCCAATTTGATCAATTATGCATAAAATTTGCGTGTGCACATCAGGTGTATACATACGATTCATAATTAATCTCTTGTCTCTTAGATAGACTTCATAACTCATTTAATTTACATCCTTCAAATTTTTTTGCTTAATCTCCATCTTTGGTTTTTCTGCTTAATCCTTCCTCGGTAGTTGTGTTAAAACATATTTCAATCTTTGTCGTTAGATCTTCCTTGAATTTTCATAGCCGTTTGATCAATATAAAAATCTTATCATTTACCTCATAATCATCAATTTCCAGCTCATCATTCTAGTTAGCCTCAGTTTGATTTAACTACTTGGTCAATACCATGTTGTGTCGGTGATCCCTAGCTCAGTTATCATTGTGCTCAGTATACGTTGTGTTTTACTCGGTGTTAACTGTCTCTTGGTGTATACAAAAATCTTCATTTACCGACCACATAAAATTTATTTATTCTAGATCTTTAATCCATACTAGATGTTTGTTACCATAATGATACTCAAATAAGTTGACATCAATGACAATACATCAACTGATAATGTCAATCATCACATCTGTAACTTGGTTGACTATCAACAAATTACTTCAAACATACAATTAGTTGCAGTTAATCATTTAATATTCTAGGTAATATCTTTCAGCGGTTGGAAAATTTCTAGGTATGTCTCAATCCAAAGAAGTGTGCTTTTGGAGTCACATCGGGAAAAATCTTGGGTTACATAGTTTTGGCTCAAGGCATAGAGGTAGATCTAAAAAAATATTCAAGCAATAATGAAAATGAAATTTCCTAAGAACATCAATCAACTAAGATCTTTACAAGGAAGGTTACAATCCCTTCGAAGGTTTATTTCACAAAGTTGGCAGATAGATATCATTCATTCACTGAGTTGTTGCATAAGAATGTTACATTACAATGGGAAACAAAATGTGAAGAAACTTTTGATCTATTATAAAATTACTCAATGAATCCACCCATCCTAATATCACCCATAGTTGGGAAACCAATGTTTTTTACATATCAGCTACAAAAAATCATTGGGAGCTATTTTAGCACAATAAGACTTTGATGGGAAAGAGAGAGCTATCTATTACATCTGTAGGACACTAATCAATTATGAGCTTATTTATGCATTTATTGAAAGAGAATATTAAACCATGGTGTTTGCATCTCTGAAATTGCAACAGTTGACACATCTTATCAAGATAATAGCCAAGATAGATCCATTGAAATATCTTTTCAGCAAAGCAACATTAACAGGGAGATTAGCAAAATGGGTAATGTTATTGAGCAAATTTGATATAGAATTTGTGGATAGGAAGGCCATCAAAGGTTGAGTAATTGCATATCAATTAGCTGAAGCTCCATTAGATGATGAAAAACCTTTGCAAATTGAATTTTTGGATGTAGCTTTCCTTAGAATCACAAACTTACCGTAAAAATTATATTTTGATGAATCATACAATCGACATGGATCAGGTGATAGAATTTTTTCCGTCTCTCCTCAAGGCCACACCATCCAAAAGTCTTAAAAATTAATGTTTCCTTGTACCAAAAATATAGCAAAATATGAAGCATTAGTATCTGGTCTCAAAATGGCTCTAGAATGGAGAATAATAGAACTTCGTGTCTATGGAGACTCTCAACTAGTGATAAATTAGATAAATGATAAGTAACCAACAAAAGATGACAAGTTGATGCCATGTAAATGTTAGAATAATTGAGAGGGGGGTGAATTAGTTGTCTCCCAATTATCCTACAGTCCCAAATTCTTCCAGATGTATATAACAACAATTTCAAATATATAAATCAACTTGGTGAAATGTAAGATGTATCTTCAAAATTTAGTCCTATATTGTTTACCGAGTGTGAGTAAATTAATATTGTGATTACTGATCAATGTCGATAAAGTAATGTGTAAAGAAAACTAAAAATCCACAACAATCATACACATTGACACATATATTTTTAACATGGAAACCCTGCTAAGGGAAAAACCACCTCGGATCGGTAAGCCAAAATATTTCACTCTTCTAAAGTGAGCTTAGTTAACAGCCAACCCTATTAAAGGTTTAAATGCACACTGTTAAATGTGACCTGGTTAGAGGATTTAAAACTAGCAGTTCTCTTTTGACCAATCATTCACTATGGGGTCAACAAGAAAACACTCAACATTCATTAGAATGTCATAATAAAAACTTTCACATCCTACTCGGTTAAGAGATTTATCTGTAACAATGGTTAAACTGATACAGTAAATATCTTATTCAAATACAACTATGTTTGCATATTTTTAGATCTATGCTAATTACATAATACTTCTGATCAATTTTTTTTACTTTAGATCATCTGATTCTTCATACTCTTTCCTGCTCGGTAATGCTCTTTCCTCTGTCGCTCGATAATGTCTGTAAAAAATGCTTGGTTCTGTCTATAACCAGTTTGATCAGTCATGCATAAAATTTGCATGTGTACGCATAAGGTGTGATTCAAAATGAATCTCATGTCTCTTATATAGACATCATAACTCATTTAATTTCCATCTTTTAGATTTTTCCGCTTAATCTCCATCATTGGTTTCATTGTTTAAACCTTCCTTGACAGTTGTGTTAAAAACACATTTCAACTTTCATCATCTGATCTTCCTTAAATTTTCATAACCGTTTGATCAATCTAAAAAATCTTATCATTTACCTCTGAATCATCATTTTCCATCTCATCATTATAGTCGGCCTTGGTTTGTTTTAACTGCTCGGTCAATACCGTGTTGTGTCGGCGATCCCTAGCTCAGTTATCACTGTGCTCAGTATACACTATGTTTACTCGGTGTTCACTGTCTCTCGGTGTATACAAAATTCTTCATTTACCGACCACATAAACTTTGTTTGTTCCAGATCTTCAATCAATAATATTTTTTTGTTACCATAATGATACTCAAATAAGTTGACATCAATGACAATACATTAACTGATAATGTCTATCTTCATATCTGTAACTCGGTTGACTATCAACAAAATGACTTCAAACATACAATCAGTTGTAGTTCATCAATAAAAGGATGGTTGATGATTTCAATGTTAGAATAACTAAGAGGGGGGCTGAATCAATGGCCTTAAAAATAATTCCAAAAATCCAACCAAATTTTTTATCTCAAATATGATATCCTCTAGTTATCTTTCATTCCATCATGATGTATGCCTTAAATAAACTTAACAAATATAACTTTCTCGGTAAGATATATTGATTATCTTTTCTAGACTTTATCGAATAGCAGTAAATAAACTTAGTGTTAACCAGCCAATCCAGTTTCAGTAATGTGTAAAGAAAAATATCAATGTAATAAAACATATACACATTTGACACATATATTTTAATGTGGAAACCCTGTTAAGGGAAAAACCACTTGGGACCGGTAACCCAAAATATTTTCACTCTTCTAAAGTGAGCTCGGTGAAGAGCCAACCCCGTTAAAGGTTACAATACACACTGTTAAGTGTGACCTTGTTAGAGGATTTAAAACTAACAATTTATCTTTTGACTAAGCACTCACTATGTTGGAACTCCAAAATTGTAAGTACATTTTGGAGTTACTACACTAAAATTTTCCCAAATATGAGTTGCTGCCCTAAAAATCCTTTATGAGAGGTCAAGTTTGGATGCTTGTAAAAGGTGACCTGATGTTTTTCATGAGATGCAGTTTGGGGAATAGGTTCAACACCTTTAATTTAGTAGGTACAGTGGGTTCCAGCTTTCATATTTGAGTTTTGACAAGTTTTGGAGGTAGCCATTTGGAGGCATTTACCCAAATCTGCATTTATGCATGTTTCCAGTTCTCACTAAGTGACTTACTTTGAATGTTTTTATCTTTGACCAGATGGATAGGCATGACATTATGGAGTGTTCTAGGATGTTTTAGACATGAAAATAAAACTCCATGCCTATTTTCCAATCCCTGTGAAGTGAGATAATAATTTTCCCAAAGCTATTCTATTTGCAATTAATTCTAATTTCCTGAGTGTCAAATGCATGATTTCTAACTGCCCTACTTTGAGCTTCTGCAAGTTGTACCCTAGTTCAAGATTTTGAAGAATTGAGATTTCCCTTGTATTGAAAACATGGAGATGTACCTTTCTGAAGATTTTCAAACTCAGACCAATCCAGGTGTCCACTTTGCCTAGTTGATTCTAAATCAAATTTCTGCGTTTTGACCATGTCAAAGCTCAGAAAGTTTTTAAGTGATTGATTTTGAGAGGCAGTGATAATTGATCAGTTGATTATCTGAGCAAGTTAATTAAAGGTTCATATTCCCTGTGTGAAGGTGAATTTATGTTCAAGGTTCTAGACTTTAAGAGTCTCTTCTGATCAGTTTATGAATTCAAATCCGAAGGACTCATGCATATTTTCGGAGCAGGATAGACTAAAGTTTACAGAACAGTCATGCACAGAAGATTGAAAATTTTTATCAGATGATGATTTTGAGTTGTGAATTATTTCTTTGTACTCCCTATACCTAAATGTATACTGTAATCAGTGGTGGAGCCTCAAAACATGTTTTCCTATTTTTGCAAAGGCTAACCCATTTGCATTTTTTGTTGTTTTGACATTTGCATCTGCACAAGTTTTCAAAATTTCCATATTTAATCGATTACACATTGCACCTGGAGTAAGAGCTGGTGAAGCCCTTTTGCATACATATTCAATATGATCTAAGGGATCACTATGCAAATTCATGGATCCTCAGGGGTTGATCTAATGTCTTCCCAAGTTGTATTTTGGGTAGGGTTTGTATATGTTTGAATACTTCAAATTGCAGATTGAATGAAGTTGCTCACTTTGAATGTTATTTTCTTTTGGCCCCGATGTTTTCAAGCCAATCCAATTGGCGACCATGCTCAAATGATAGAGATAAGTAAGCTTTCCATTTCTCATATTTGCAGAGGGTTGTTTAGTCAAGTTGCGAGGTCTGTTCCAGAGACTATCTATATCATTTTTTGGTCATTTAACAGAAGTTTTGAAAGAACAGGAAGGAAAAGAAAAGTGATAAAGAACAAATGCCAACTGAATAAGGCCTATAGAAGTGTGATCAATTTCCACCAGTTATCAAGAAATGAGCCTGTGTATTGGTGCTTGATGAGGCAACTACATCAGTGGATACATCGACTAATTGTGTCATTCAACAAATAATTTGTGCTTTGTTCATGGATTATATTGTCATTTTTGTTGACTCATTGTATTCTAGTAGTGATGAATAGTGATCAAGTTTTGGTTTTGAGTGATGGTAGAGTGGTAGTTATTTGATACTACTTTTGTATTTCTAGAAGGCAAATCTTCTTTGTTTTTCAAACCTGTATCATAGTATACAATGAAATATTAAGCAGACACACCGCTACTAGTCGTTTCAGTATGATGGATGTAAACAGTAGGTGAAAGCAATGGACCAAGGCACGATTGATTAAAGATGAGCATGGAATGGAAATTGTTTGACAATGTGCATGTTTTGATAAATGGAGTTGCACAGACCATGGGAATTTTAAAAAAAAAAAGAGAAGAAACAAACATTACAATTTCAAATGAAAGTGTAATTCCACAAAATTGAAAGGCTGTGCAATACATTAAAATATGTATTGTGTGAAAAGAATGCATCTTGTGTAGGATACATGGAGGGAAAATGAAAAGACTTAAAAAATAAAATAATTGCAGTGTCAGGGATCCACGCATGGTAAAGGGGAGCATTTTTGAACATAGCAAATGCAATTTGTAAGTGTATACCAGCATATACCCTGCACAAAAAATCAGTAAAAGATGCCAAGCATTAAAATGAGGAAGGAGTCAGCGCATTAACATGAACCCCTGTGCAAGTTTATAACCAAGGAGTCAGCGCATTAACATGAACCCCTGTGCAAGTTTATAACCAAGGAGTCCAAAGTGCTATCCAATGTATATTGGAGGCTGCGTGGCATGCTCAAATGGTGCGCAGTATATGAGTTGAAATGTTTTTAAAAAGAAAATGCATTTGGCAGGGGAATAGAAGATTAAAAGTCTGCGCAGATTGGGGGGATAGCAAATAGAAATTGGCAGATGTTACGCAACAAGAGGAACGCCTTTGGTAGGCTGTGGAAGAGTAAAGAGGTGTCCCACGCAGGACATGAACATGGCCATTTAAATCAATTTCAAATGCAAGAGCAGGTGTAAGTCCAAGGGATGCACAACATATGGAGGACCAAAGACTTTTTGGGATGTGAAAAACCAAGTGCCACGTAAGACATAAGGAGAAGCTCACACAACAGTTGAAGGAAGTTGCTCTTCTTTTTGTTTAGAGGCTGTGTGGAGTAAAGGGGAAATGCAAGAGGAGTTTAAAACTTCCAATGCAAGTGCCCTACACAGTATAATGAAGTAAGCCCATGCGTGGAATGCAGGGGGAGGTAAAGTCAGGCATTTAAGGGAGGTTTCAACAGTTTTAAAACAAAATTAATGTCATTGGAGGGCTGCGTGGAGTTGCAACACCAAAATACATTATAAAAGGCACAAGACCCTGTGCAACATACATAGGAGACCAACAAGCATAAATGAGAAGTTGCACAAGTATATAGAGGAGATTAAAAAGGCTTGAAAATGCAGATGACATTATCCCACATTCACTGGGATTGGGTTTTTCTTTATGTTTTTATACTCTAGCGCTCAGATAGTGGAGTGATTAAAGAAACCAAGAGGCCACTTGGCGGGCCCTTGGCTAGAGGATTCAATCCGTGGTGGACCCCATATTTTGGGCAAAGATATGTACTTGCAAAAAATTAATCCCACATTGGTGGTGGGAAGGCAGTTTGAGGTGTTCATAACCTAAAATAGAAACACAATGAAATGTGAAGCAGAGCAGGAGGCTCTCTTCACGTGTGCATGCGGGTGACAGGTGGTGCCTCGAGAAATGTATAGGTGACCAAGATGACCAAATTTTGTAGACAGGTGGCATAGATGATGACGAGGATGAAGAGACACGTGGTGAATGGTCACGCGGTCGCGAGATGCTAGTGGTCAGAGGAGATAACTGCGGAGATCACGCGACTAACCGCCAAGTTAACCACCAGGCGCAGTTGTGAAGTCGCAAAAGGTTTGCAGTCAACCTCCAGAGGCTCTAAGATCACGTGAATGTGCAGTCATGAATGAAAGATGTGGTTAGGATATAGCATCTAAGATCATGCGACTGGAGGTCAACTAATCCGAGTCGCAAAAAGAAAAATGTTAAGTCCTTAACCTTCCGAGATTGAGCGACTACCATCGGATCGAGATTCAGATCAAGGGCCTGTGTTTAATCTCCAAGTAAACCCAGGGTTAAGAAAAAATCTTAGGGCCCATTTGGTGCATGGAATTAATTTATCCAGAATAGGCCTACTCTAGAATAAGGACCTATTCTCCAATTAATTAATCCTGAAAATGAAAGCTGGAATAAGGTTGGCCCTGTTTGGTGCACCTAGAAGATGATTGGGAATTAATCTATTCTGCGTTTGGATCCCATAATATGGAAGTGGAATAAGGATTATTTTTCATTTTTTTAAATTAATTTGAACAATATGTATTTTTAACTTATTAAAAAATTATAATTATAAAAAAAAAATTCTTACAAATTTTAATTTTTGAACTTATCGTTTTTGTTGTTGGTTTTTAAATTAAAATATATATGTATTTTTAACTTATATATTTTTAAATTAAAATATGTATTATTAACTTTAAAAACATAAGATTATAAAAATCTTACAATTTTTTTTTTAACCGATTCAAATTTTAATTTTTGAATTATTAACTTTTTAAATAAAAAAGATTAAAAATATATATATATTTAAACAATATATATATATATATATATATATATATATATATATAACCTAAAGAACCGTTCACGCACGAACCCGATGACTTATAAATTTTGTTGTAATTTCGAATCCATGAATAGCTTATTTTGAATCCATGAAAAGCTTATTATGGAATAAAAAATGAATTCCAAGTTTTTTTTTGAATTAATTAATCCAAGCATTGGCCCAAAAATAGGGATTAATTACTAATTCAGGAATTCAAAAAATGGCCATGAACGACGAATTACTTTATTCTTGCATTAAATAATGACTGTTCCAGGTTAATACCCAGGAACCAAATAGGCCCTTAGAGACTCAGAGACACAATGTGGAGAGTTAATTGTGGTCAAGGCGTGGTTAAGATGTGGTCAAGTTAAAGCTTATAGAGACTTAGAGACTGAGGCTTGTCTCCAAGTCTCAAAAGGAAACCATGGTAAAGGAAATCTCTTAGAGACTTAGAGACTAAGTGGTCTCCTAGTCTCCAAACCAAACTAGGGTTAGAAGAAGAATTAGCAAAGCCAGTTAGGAGCCGCCAGTCAAAAAGTGCCAAGTGTCTAAATCTGGTAAGTTATGGGCATAAAATGCATAAATGGGAGAATTTCAAAGGAAATCAAATGCACGGGATTTCAAAAGATAAAAGAATTTAAATGATTATAGTCTGTGCAAATGTCAAAGAGGAAATAAAATCATATTTAAAACAAAGAATGAGACAAAATGCAAAGACTAAATATTGAGGAAACATTAGGCCATTATCTTTTTTATAGTTTGGTGCAATATTTTTTATTGCAAGACTTGAAAATATGCTTTTACAGAAGATGTTAACAGAATATGGAAATCAGATTTTCAAATAAAAAAAAATCAGATTTGAGGGATATTTTCAGAAGATAAAATCAGATATTTCTCAGGAGAATGAAATCAAATACTTGTAGAGAATGATCAGATTTTGAGAGGCTTTTCTCAGAGACATATTTATTGAAGAAATAGTTGTCGAATGAAATCAAATTTCTTTGTGGAGTCAAGTTTTGAAAAGACAAAATGAAATCAGATATTTGAAGAGACAGTCACCGATGGAAAATAAGATCAGATTTCTTTGGGAAAAAAAGGATAGGTGCAAATCAGATTTTGAAAGAAGGACAGGTGTGAATCAAGCATGATTTTTAGGGTTTCCTTCTTCTATTTATTCTCTTCTTTTCTCAGTTTTAGGGGTTCATGTTTTCTGCTCTGTTTTGGGGGTTTCTTAGTCTGTTCAGTCTCTCTCCAAAAGTTTCAAAGCAGGTTCCATTAATGGTTTCTTCTGTAATATTTTCTCTCTTCTAATGCATATAAGGTGTTCTATATCTTTTCTGGTTCAGTAAAGAACATTACTGTAACAATTTGCTCATGAATAAAATTCAGCATTTGTTGATCTGATATCAAGTTGTCTCCATTTTGCTTATGAATCATAGAGAATAAAGCATTAAGGACATTTTAATCTTGTATGTTGTTGATCAGCAATAGAGTTATTCAAGGAATGACTGTGATTTAAGATCAGTATTCAGATTTGTATGAGTTGGAATATCAAGGGTATTGCCAATCTTCTCTTTCTAGTGGATTTTGGTTATGTATTGTCTATTCCAAGGTCTCTTATAAGGGGAGGGTTAAATAATTTGAGTAGGGAGTTGCATATTTGAAATACACAGCTGGATACATAAGAAGAACTTGATTGATAGGGTTTGTCATATGTAAGGCATATAGACATATCAGACTGTGTTGTTTTCCTTTGTTCATAATCATCTTTGCAATGTTATGTTTGACTATGTTGCCCATTGGATAAGGCACTGGTCTATGCAATATTTGGGATATTTCAGAGATCCATTATCAAAACATAATCAAAATCATTTCCCTTTCATGTTGTTAGAAGTTAGGATTGGTCTAGTTTTCAGACTTACTATATGAAAGCAGAATATTGCATAAGACTTGATAAAACATTGAGGTATTTGTTACCTAAAGTTTTGAAAACTATTCCACAGTTATATATTTGCAAGCTTGTATTTGTCACAAAGGATTCATCTATGTGCAGATTCAGTAATACCCGCCCGAGTGATGCGGAGCTCGAAGAAGAAGGAGGAATTAGTCCTCATCAATTAGACTGTCTTGCAAGAATCAAAAGTTGTGAGTCATAGAGTTGATTAAGTTATAGTCCATTTTGATCTTGCAAGAAAAAGCTCTAAAACACTATATTATCAACAAAAAAACCTTTTGATACTCTTGAGTATCTCAGTACAATAAGGATTGTTAAATCCCACTAGGTTAAGAGATTTTATGAATCTATGGTTAAACTGATACAGTAAATGATCTTTTCAAAATACAACTTTAACTTGCAGATATTCAAATCTATTGCTAGTCCAATAGTACCTCTATGATCAATGTTCACTTCAGTTCCTTTTCTCTCTTTCTTTCTTCTACTCGGTGAATACTCTATCCTTTGTTGCTCGGTGTCTGAAAAATTCCTTGGCTCTGTTCTTTAACCTGTATGAAAATTTCAATCTTCACCATAATATATTCAGCATTCCTCTCTACATAATGAATTCCTTGTCTCTTTATATAGACATGATTATCCGCTTAATCTCCTTGTTTTTGTCATAAATCACTTCTTGATCCATAAAGCTCGCCATGCTTTCTTTATCTCGTAAAGCTCTTCTTTAGTTTTATTCTGCAAATCTCTCCATGATAGCTGTGAATAAAAATTTCTTTAAATCTCTTTCATGCTTTAGTTTAACTGATCGTTAAGAATAAAGCAATCAGTCAGTCAATCCCTAAATATAGCTCTTGCCAGCTAAGTAGTTTTGTCGTTCTTTGACTTTAGTTCAGTTTGGTCATCAACTCCAGTTATGCTCGGTAACAACTTTAGTTATGTTGTAGTGTTCGGTATACACTTGTTAGATATACTGCAATGCTCAATATACACTTGCTCAGTATACTACGGTGCTTTCTATACACTTGCTCGGTATACTATGGTGCTTGATATACATTGTGAACTTCTCGGTTTACACTATCTATCAGTGTTTACTGACTTTTATGTTTTACCGATAACAAAAAATTTGTCTCTTCAGCTCTTCAAGGTTATGACCAATATGTGTATGAATAATCATACCATATCAAGTTGACATCAATCACAATATAATACATTAACTGATTTAATGTCTTGCATTCACTTTTGCATCTCGGTGATCATCAACTTATCATCTCCAAACATTCAATTAGTTATAGTTCATCAACTTGGAATTGATGGCAACATACTATGAAATATGCAGTATGAAATATGCCATAACATACCAAACTTGTTGTTATATAACCAATTCAATTATCTAAGTCTCGGTAAGCTCTTCTAGCTTAGATTTGATTCTGCTGTGTACTCTCCCTTTCTTCATTCCCTTCAATGGATAGGTGTAGAAATTTTATCTTATGATTTCTTGTAGAATCTTTTCTCCCTTTTCTGGATAGATATGCAGTGTTAACTTTCTCCAATTCTCTCCCTTTGATGGATGGTTATTTCATTGAATATCTCTCTTCATTGAATCTTGATCTCCATTTCATTGAATCTTTCTCTCCCTTTAGATTTTCTTCTCTCTAATGTGTATTTCATTGAATATCTCTCTCCCTTAAACAAAAATGCCAAAACAATATTCATCTCTGTAGTAGCTAACAATCTTTTTCTCTCTTTGATATTTTATGGTCCTTTAGTGGAATGATATGTCATTGTAGTCCATATCTCAGCTTGCATCAACATGAATAATCTTCTGATAATGTGTACGCTGATGCAACCTCCTAGTCAACTTAGTGACCAGTAGACAAGGGTCAAACCCCTAGTCTATTCCTCAGGTACTCAAATGTATCTTTTGGCAATGGTTTTGTAAATATGTCTGCTAGTTGCTCTTTGGATTGTACATATTCCAATATCACATGTTTCTTTTGTACTTGTTCCCCCAAGTAATGATACTTAATAGCTATGTGCTTTGTTTTAGCATGCATCACATGGTTCTTTGAAATGTTGATAACACTAGTATTATCACAATATATATTAACTAGGTCAAGAATTTCTTCATTCATATCTTTTAGTAGTTGCTTGATCCATGCAATGTTAGAGAAATTTGCAACAGCAGCTACATATTTTTCTTCTACAGTTGATTGAGATATGCATCCTTGATTTTTACTTATCCATGTGACAAGTCTATCACCCATAAAGAAAGCTCCTCCTGTTATGCTCTTTCTATCATCTATGTTTCCAGCCCAATCAACATTAGTGTAAACTTGTAGTTCAAACTTGCCTTCTTTATTGTACCACAAACTATAGTCTTCAATATTCTTCAAATACCTCAAAATTATTTTAACAACAGTCATGTGTGATTCCTTAGGATTAGCAGATAATCTTGCAACTATACCAACTGCATGTGCTATATCAGGTCTAGTGTGTACAATATACATTAGTTTACTGATCATAGATCTATATAAGGTCCGATTTACCTTGGTTGTCTTGTCTTCCTTTGTAAATTTGCATCTAGTTTCCATAGGTGTTCCAACTAGTTTGGAGTCCTCCATCTTGAATATCTTCAGAACTTCTTTGATGTATTTGGATTGTGTGATGTAGATTCCTTCATCCTGCTGTAGAATCTATAGACCAAGAAAAAATTTGATCTCTACAAACATTGAAATTTCAAATTCTTTTCTCATTTCATCAGCAAATGACTTGCATAGCATATCGTTACCTCCAAATATGATATCATCAACAAATATCTCAGCAATCAAAGTCTTATCATCAGTATCTCCTTTCAAATATAGATTATTGTTGTCACTTGTTCTAATAAATCCAATACTAATGAGATAAGAGTGGATTCTTTCCTACCATGCTCTCAGTGCTTGTTTCAATCCATACAAAGCTTTGTGTAGTCTAAAAACCATGTTTCTCTTATTAGGATCAACAAACCCTTCAGGTTGTTTAATGTATACCTCCTCTTCTAGTATTCCATTCAAAAATGCATATTTAACATCCATTTGGTATACTTTGAATCCTAAAAAGTAGCATAAACAAGTAGAATTCTTATTCCTTCTAGTCTAGCAACGGGTGCAAAGGTTTCTCCATAATCAATACCTTCTTCTTGTGCATACCCTTTACATACTAGTCTTGCTTTGTTCCTTACGACTTCTCCATTCTCATTCAGTTTGTTTCTAAAAATCCATTTGGTGCCAATGGAATTTTTGTCACTTGGTCTAGATACTAATGTCCATGTTTCATTCTTCTCAATCTGTTCAATCTCTTCATTCATTTCACTAATCCATTCTTGATTCTCAAGTGTAGCATTAACATATTTAGGCTCAAAATCACAAATCAAACATCTAGTGTTAAGAGACTTACTTCTTGTTCTCATTCTTACTCTCTTGTCTCCAATGATTTGGTCTTGTGGATGGTGTCTTCTTACATATTTAGCAAGTACATGCTCAGATCTTTGTCCTACATTTTTATCTTCATCGTGATCTTCATTATCACTTGGTTCAACATTGTGAGCATTTTCCTGATTCTCGGTGTGTGCAGCCTGTTGCTCGATTGCATTATTTTTTCACTCGAGGAAGGTGTCAGGTTGTTCAATGTAGACAAATCTGTTGTAATCTTCAGGTTCCTTTCTGGTTACCTTATCATTTTTCTCATCAAATTCATCCACTTTAATATTTACACTTTCAATGATTTTGTTAGAAGATTTTTTCAAACATTTATAAGCTTTGCTTTTAGTAGAATATCCTAGAAATATTCCTTCATCACTTTTAGAGTCAAGTTTCCCCTTTCTATCATCTTTCAATATATAACATTGACTTCCAAAAATTCTAAAGTAACTCACATTTGGTGTGTATCCATACCATAGCTCACAAGGTGTCTTATTTGTGTCTTTCTTCAATTGAACCCGGTTAGTGCATAGACATCAGTACTTATAGCTTCTCTCCAGAATGTTTGTGTGATGCCTTTTTCAATCATAAGTGTTATAGCACAATCAATAATTGATCTATTCCTCCTTTCAACAATCCCATTCTTCTGTTGTGTTCTCGATGCAGAAACCTGTCTTGTAATCCCATGCTCATTAGTACAAAAGTTAGTGAATTCATCATAAATAAATTCTCCTCCTCTATCTGGTCTTAAACATTTCAGTTCTTTTCCACTTTGTTTTTCAACTTTAGCTTTATACTATTTGAACATCTTAAATACTTCATATTTCTCTTTTAAGAACATGGCAGTCATCATCCTAGAATAGTCATCAACAAATAGAATAAAGTATCTATCACCATAATAGCTCTTTGTTCTCATTGGTCCACATAAGTCAGTATGGACTAACTATAGAATAGCATTAGATGTGTAGGTTTTTCTCTTGAAACAATACTTTGTCATTTTTCCTATTTGACAATTCTTGCACATAACATGGTTAGGCTTTGAAATGATCGGCAAGCCTCTCACTTTTCTTTTCTTACTTATCTTAACCCTGTTGTCAAAGTTTACATGACATAACCTTTTATGCTACAACAAACATCTTCATTTCTAGATATTAAACATGTGGTCTCAATATCATCAAGATAGAATAGATTACCTTTTGTTTGTTCACCAGTACCGATCAACTTTCCTTTTTCATTATAGATCATTGCCTTTTTTTCTCAAATGCAACTCGGTGTCCTGTGTTGTTTAGTTGTGAAACACTCAATAAATTATAGTTAAGTCCTTTCACCCAATATGAATTTTCACATCTGATCAAATTATTCAACATGATGGTACATTTTCCTTCAACTAGGCAAGGTGAGTCATTACCCATCCTAACTGTTCCACCATTATAATATTCAAAAGTTTCAAACTTTTCTTTATCTCCAGTCATGTGATGAGTACAACCACTATCAATAATCGAGACATCATTTTTTCTAAATTTAGATATGAGTGTTGTTTCAACATACCTTTCTTCTTCGTCTGAATCATCCTTCAGACTACCTCAACATATTCATCAGTATCAATGTTAGATTTTTCAGCTTTGTTCTCAACCAGGTAACAAGCCTTCTTTCCTTTGTCCTTGTAATCTTAGTTATCTCTTCTGCCAAAGTGTTGGTTGCTTCTATAGTCTCGGTCATCACTTCTTTCATACTTCTTTTCATAAGATTTGTCTTTGTTTCTATCATCCTTTCTCTTGTTAGGGCATCTAGCAGCAAAATGTCCAATTTCTTTGAAATTAATACAAACCAATGGTAATTCACCTTTATATCTTCCTTTACCTCTATGTAATCTTCTAGCCATTAGTGCTTCAAGTTCATCAAGTTCTTGTTCATCACTATCACTGTCACTATCATTTCTTATAGTGTGTTTTTTACTAGATTTTCTTATTTTTAGAGAATATTTGAATGCAAACTCAATAGTAGGTAAGACACTATTGTCATAGTTGTTCATATCAAATGAAATAAGTCTACCAATCATACTATCAAGAGTAACATTGTTATTTGCTACTGCTCTCATTTCTTGAATTGCAGATACTCTAATATCATAAACTGATAGTAAGGTTCTTAGAATTTTACTTACAACTATTTCTTCCTCAAGTACTCCTCCTACTCCATGGATAGCATTAACAAATTCTTTGATTCTGCTACTGTGCTGAGTGATGTTCTATCCTTCTTTCATTCTTAGGTCATCAAACTTTCCTCTTAGGCTTTCAACTTTAGCTCTCAACACATTGGTGTCTCCTCCATGTACTAGCTTGAGTTTATCCCACATTTTCTTTGCAGAGGTGCATGATTTTACATCTTCAAATTCAGCATCAGATAGTGAAGAAGAAAGTTCTATCATCATAGAATTGTGTTCATGTTTCTTTCTTAATTGATCAACAGTCAGAGGTCCAGTAGGTGCAACACAATTAGTATCCAAGTATTGTGTGACATTATTTACAATACCTAATAGGTGAAGTCTTATCCTACTTTTCCATGATGCAAAGTTGTCCTTGTTCAACTTAGGCACACCCTTTTTACTCATCTTGAGATCTTTAGCTTAAGTCCCTTTAAAATTTTCTTCCAAGCACCAAAGCTCTGATACCAATTGTTAGAATATCTGAGAGGGGGGGGGTCAATTAGTGGCCTTAAAAATAATTCCAAAAATACAACCAAAATTTTTATCTCAAATATAATATCCTCTAGTTATCCTTCAGTCCATCAAGATGTATGCCTTAAATAAACTTAACAAATATAACATGCTCGCTAAGATATATTGTTTATCTTTTCTAGAGTTTACCAAATAGCAGTAAATAAACTTAGTGTTAACCGACAAATCCAGTTTCAGTAATGTGTAAAGAAAAATATTAATGCAATGAAACATATACACATTTGACACATAGATTTTAACATGGAAACCCTGTTAAGGGAAAAACCACTTGGGACCGGTAACCCAAAATATTTTCACTCTTCTGAAGTGAGCTCGATAAAGAGCCAACCCTATTAAAGGTTACAATAGACACTATTAAGTGTGACCTTGTTAGTGGATTTAAAACTAATAGTTTATCTTTTGACCTAACACTCACTATGTTGTCAACAAGAAAACCTTTTGATAATCTTGAGTATCTCAATACAATAAGGACTGTTAAATCCCACTCGGTTAAGAGATTTTCTAAATCAATGGTTAAACTGATACAAAAAATGATCTATTCAAAATACAAATTTAACTTGCATATATTCAGATCTATTGGTAGTCTAATAATACCTCTCTGATCAATGTTCACTTCAGCTCCTTTCCTCTCTTTCTTTCTTATGCTCGGTGAATGCTTTGTCCTTTGTTGCTCGGTGTCTGCAGAATTTCTTGGCTCTATTCTTCAGCCTATATGATCAGATATGTATGAAGAATGAAATCTTCACCATAATATATTCAACATTCCTCTCTACATAATTAATTCCTTGTCTCTTTATATAGACATGATTATCCTCTCAATCTCCTTGTTTTTGTCATAGATCACTTCTTGATCCGTAAAGCTTGCCATGCTTGCTTTATCCTGTAAAGCTCTACTTTAGTTTTATTCCGCAAATATCTCCATGATAGATGTGAAAAAAACTCACTTTAAATCTCTTTCATTCTTTAGTTTAACTGATAGTTAAGACTAAAGAAATCAATCAGTCAATCCCTAAATATAGCTCTTGCCAGCTAAGTATTTTTGTCGTTCTTTAACTTCAGTTTAGTTCGGTCATCAACTCCAGTTATTCTCTGTAACAAATTCATTTATGTTGCGGTGCTCGGTATACTACGGTTCTCTATATACACTTGCTTGGTGTACTATGGTGCTCGGTATACACTGTGAACTACTCGATTTACACTATCCATCAGTGTTTACTAAATTTTTATGTTTTACTGATAACATAAACTTCGTCTCTTGAGCTCTTCAAGGTTATGACCAATATGTGTATGAATAATCATACCATATCAAGTTTAAATTAATGACAATACAATACATTAACCAATTTAATGTCTTGCATTCACTTTTGCATCTCGATGATCATCAACTTATCATCTTAAAAAATTTAATCAGTTATAGTTCATCATTCAAGAAATATATTTTTGAGATTACATTTGAACAGATTCCGATATAAGATAACAAAACTACAAATGTCATGGCTACCCTTGCTTCACTTATACTGATTCCTGAACAACAAGTTCGTTATGAATCCTTGGTGAAATAATTGTTTAATCCTACACATGATAGTCTTGATTCCTAAATTATTTTGCAATTAGTTGGTACCGATTCCTCACATTATGGAAATATTTATACCTATCTAAAAGAGAACACCCATCCACCTAATCTATGCAAGAACCAAAAGAAAAAAATTATTTTTCAATCAACTCGTTATACCCTAATAGTCGATACTCTTTATCAACGGGGTCTCGATGGTACTCTTCACAAGTGTCTTGAACATGAAGAATCTGAAAAAGTCATAAATGAAGTTCATGAAGGTATTTTTAGAACACATTCAAGTGGTCTTACCCTAGCTAATAAACTCATACAGATAGGGTATCATTGGAAAAACATGGAGAAACTCTTTTCAGTTTGTCAAACATTACAAGAAATGTCAAATTCATAAAAATCTTATAAATGCACCTACTTAGGAGCTCCAACCTTTTACAACTACATGGCCTTTTTATAATAGGGACTCAACCCAGTGGAACAAATCCATCCATCATCCTCGAATGACCACAAATTCATTATTACATCTACTGAGTATTTTACCAAATGGGTTGAAGCAATACCACTTATAACCACCATTGACAAATAGTTTTTCATGTTCATCCTAAATGATATAATATACAAATATGGAATCCCCATTTTCATTTTACAGATAATGGGAAACAATTAAACAAAAAAGGATATTGATGTGAGTAATTTAATATGAAATGAAATTTTTCTTCCATCTACTATCCCCAAGGAAATGGTAAAGTAGAGACTACAAATAAAACCATATTAAAAATAATAAATAAAATAGTCAATGATGTTGGTCGAGATTAACATATCCAACTCAATCATTTCTTTTAGGCATATCACAATAGCATCCATACACCTAATGGAATTACACCATATGCCCTTGTGTATGTATTTGAAGCTATCTTACACACTGAGGTTAAGTTACCTTCACTTAGAGTATCACTGAACGGACTCATTTTAAATGAGGAGTACCGAGTATCAAGGCTACAAGAGTTGGAAATGGTAGATGAGCACTGTCAACATGCTTTTAATCACCTAAAGGTTTATCAATAACATATGTCAAGAAGTTATAATTGTAAGGTGAAGCATAGGGAATTTTAGGCTGGTGATCTAGTAATGAAGTAGAATCCACACAATCAACAGGATCGTGAAAAGATTGGAAAATTTGAACCAAATTGGCTAGGTCATTCTGTCATTGTATCTGTGTATGGGTCTAGTGCTTATCAACTATCGAAACCTAAAGGTGGTTTTCTTGAAGAGCCTATCAACACCAAACACCTTAAAATTTTCTATATCTAAAAGTAAAATATCTAGAAAAAGAAATACAAAAAAATTAGAAAACTAAAAAATCCACAAAAAAATAGAAAAGGATATAAAATAGTTACCTTGGCAAAACCTTGGAAAAAAGCACCTTGGTAGCAACAAATAAAAAAATTAAAAGGAAAAAGGAAAGAAAAAAATAAAAAATGATAAAAAATTGTAATAGAAACAAGTGGTGAAAACCTGACAAATAGGTGCTACTTGTGATAATTCAGTTCTTTCCATCTATCAATGCACTTTCATTCATGTCCTTCACCATTGTACATACACATAATAAACCCCCTGTTGTAAAAATTGGAGCCCTACAACTAAGATCCCATTATGGATTGGGGACTTGTGTTCATTTATCATAAAAGTGGTCAAGTCTAATTGGGGGCAAAATCCTAAACCTAGTTAAAATCTTAATGTAGGTTGAGCATAAAATAATAGACAAGTTAACACATTGGACAACATATCACAAAAAAAAAAGATCAAAATTTTGACATTGAACATTATACCAAGTCCTGAAAACACTTCAAAATCAAACAATAATTGGATGATTTCTTTTGGATGGTGATCTGATTACATTAGCATGAATGTTGATCAGTTATATCTTGATTTTTTTATCATGTCTCCTAAGTAAATCAAGGATGTCTTGAACTAGAGGAGAAATGATGGAGCATGATATTTTATTTGTCTACTATTTGTAATTTAATTCCTAGTACTATGCAAATTTGGCTAAGGAAATGATCGACGAAGAATGATCGAGGACATCACAAGTTTGCACACAAAAAGGATTAATTCTTGTCTTTTTAATGCAAGCAATATTCAAGTCATCTTGGTTCACTTGTACCTAGATGCTTTTATTAACTTACACAATCAAAATCCATGTAAGCATTACTCAGGTCATCATGGTTTATCATACCATTGGTGTTTGTACTAACTTACAACAATTTAAAAAGTTCAATGATGAAAAAAACATGATAAAATGACTAAAAAGATGACATCATTGCATTTAGATATTGCATTAGATTGCATTCATATTATAAGAATTTTCATCCATAGCATTTAATGGTTTTTCAAGGCTTGGAATCTTATCATTAATTATTTTTCTTATGATTGAGTACACTAGACATTAACAAAAATAAATTGCATTTCATTTCATTAATCATTACATTTTATTTCATCATTGTATTTCATTAATCATTACCTTTTATTAATCACTCCATTTCATTAATCATTATATTTCATTAATTATTGTATTTTATTAATCATTACATTTAATTTTATCATATAATTAATCATTGCATTTCATTAATATTTAAATTTCATTAATCATTGCATTACATTTCACTACATCATTTTAGGTGCATTCATTACACATCATGTAAGTTATAATTGCATATCATGGAACAAAGTGTAAATCATAATCATGCATACCTCATAAAAATAAAAAAATTCATACATTAAGCACATGCCTATATCTCAAATCATTGCATTCCATATAAACATACATCATAATATAAATAATTTCCATTGCATCATCATATCATTTCATTCCATATAAGCATGCATCATGAAATAAGTCATCATATTGCATCATCACATGAACATAAATTCATCATCATCATCATCAATAAGCATATAGAACATAAAACATGCATCCATCGATCATACGAATCAAAACATCCATCATGTAAATAATGCATAAAAAACATAAAGCATGTAGGGTGCATCCGTCTAATCATAATTGCATATCATATGCTAAAAAATTAATCAATGTCCATGGGTACAATAATATCAAAGTATCTAAAAGATATATCAAAAGGTGGTAGGAAACATCATAGTGTCTAAACAGTATGTATATATACCATAAATATGAATGAAAAGGGGCTAACATTTGCTCCCTCTAGAAGTTGTCAGCCTAGGGGCTATGCCAGCTTCGGATGGGCCTGCATCAGGATTGCCTGGATGTCTAGGGGTTGGACCTGTAATCCCCCTACTCTTTGTATGTCCTCTTCGATATGTAGCTCTGGAACTCTCTACAAATGAAGGTGCTTGTCATTCTGGGGGAACAACTTGTAAAATATCTGATAATGCTCTGGCTTACATGTCACGTAAGACATCTCTTGAATGGTCTCATAGGTCACACCCTGTATTGTAGTATGCTCCAAGGAATCCACTAAGGCCTCAACCCACCCATACCTCTCAATATATTTATCTCTCTATGGTGAGAGTAGAAACCCATCCCTGCAAATGGGTAACCTGAGCCTGTAGCTATGGAACTTGTCCCACCTAGGTTTGTAACTGAGTGACATGTCCTTGAAGCTGCTAGATAATGGTCTGTAAGACAACAATTTGTGCCTCCTCCTGATGGGGAGGCATTCTAATCTATTCCCCTATACGGGTTGGTTTTTTTTTGTGTGGTTGGTTGTTGGACAAGGGCATCTTGTGTACATGTGTCTTGTCTAGGATCCTGAGTAGGAGGCCTACCTAATCTCCTTCATCTTACCACTCTGAAGCATCCATGATGCTCCTATGGATATCTCTCATGTACAATAATTTGTGGCCTAGGACCACCACCTCCATCACCATCTTCCCCCTCATCACCACCACCCGAACCACCATCTCCTCCATCATCACCACCCCCAGCACCCTCTCCCTCTCTCTCTATCCTCTTCTGCCTCCTCTACCATGATTGGTCTTCATCATCAAAATCATAAATAGGCTCATCAGGAGAATTCAACGTCAGAAAGAGATATTTTACAAAATATTGTAAGTACTAAATAGTCATGTCTCCATCAGTGCAAGTGGAATTCAGGTCTTATGCCTAACCTGCTAGTGAAAAATACTTTATACATGCTACATAATATAAAATAGAGGGGCCCCAATCTACTCTATCCTCGTATGTCTGAGCATACAAGCTTGTTCCATGTGGCATCCCCTGAACACGACCATACTATCTGAATAATTTAGAAATAATGAATCTCTCAGTCACAAAGGGAGAGAAACCAATTACATATCAAGACATAAACACATAGGGCATCTTTGTCGCATCCTCCTCCCAGGGATCAGAATCCAAGTATGGCCTCCATACGACTGTACCAAGATCATCCAAAATACGTTGCTAGCAATCAAGATTTCCCAATTTCTACTAGATAACTACACCTAAATATGCATACACGTACCTAGCCTTCCTATTGGTTGGTCTCATTCAGCTAATGGATGAGTAATAACTATGTGCTCCTAGGCCCAAATCTGTAATAATGTGACTCTTGCAGATAGACTAGTCGCTCCATCATTAAAAAATTGATGCAAATCATGATATAAATGAGCAAGCATGTAAGACCCCTAGGCATAATGGGTCCTCTATGTAATTATTCTCTCCAAAATCCAGCTCTGACCAATGGACAATACGTGAGATCTCCTAAAAAGAAATAAGAAACCTCCAACAAACCAAACAAGAATAGATGGTGATGGCTCATATAAATCAAGCATTTCCTACCATGGCATATCATATCCACTAATCTCTTCATCATCAAAGATCCTCCTTAGTGCACCTATATCTCTCTACTCCGTCTCATCATATAGGACTAACTCCCCTACCACTAGGATCATCAGTATCATATACACATACTCAGGAGTATCTGTCATCTCACTGATAGGTAAATGGAAAGTGCTATGGTCACTATGCCACCTCTCTACTAAAGCACTCATTAAACCCATATTAATCCTATATTGGGGCATATCTAAGAGAGAAGCTAATCCACAAGAAGAAATGATGTCATGATCCACTTGCATGAATCATAGTATCATATGCCAAGTCTTCAGGTACTGACCCCGAGTCATCATAACATCCAAAGGCTCCTATAATAAAAATGTCAACAATCAATCAAATCACCTATCGATCAATCTAATCATCTCATTTGAGATTTGAATCAATCCCATTTAGTGCCTATCATTGACTATCATCTATCATGAGGTTGGAAATAAATTCACTATCAAAATAAATAATCCAAAAATCAAAAATTGTTGACTAATTATAAAATAGGAGCAAAAATTTAAACTTATGGTGTAAATGCACTAATCTACACATACTATGCACTAGAAAAACAAAAGTGCTACTTTTATCATCATATGTGCTACCTAACCTTACACATGTGTTGAACTAAGCATATGCGCTATTCTGTTTCATAAATGCACTTTCTAAATTGGTTTATGTGTCGAAATAACATATGTGCTAAACTACTCTGGGTATGCACTAACAAACAAATCAAATGCACTAAAAGAATAAATGTGTTATTATGTTTTATGGTTGCACTACAACATACTACAAAAGTGCTAAAAAAATTTAATGCACTAATCTACCTATTCTATGCACCAAAATCCTAACATATGTGTTTATTCACTCTTTGAATGTGCTAAAATGTGAGCTAAAACACTAAAACTATAAAAAAAAAAACCTGTGAAAATGAAAAATTATAATAAAAAATAGGAGATACACAGAGTACATACCGGGGGCATACTCCTCGGGTCGCTAGAATCACCGAACTTGCTCGAATCTATGACAGAAATACGGGATCACCATCTTACTCTACTAGAAATTCTCTCTACACTTGTGCAATTTTCTCAAATGAGGTGAAAATAAAATTTTACCCCATTATATGCCTTTTATTAACATGGGATTTAAGTTGTATTATTTTTTTACCATGGGGATATACTCAATTGTGTCCTATATATTTCAACATTTTATTAGGATCTCAATCGGAGAAATTCTAAACCTTCAAAATTTCTAAAAATCACAAAATTTTCTAAAAAGGCCTAAAAATTGAAAATTTTCCCGATTCACCTTCTGAGGGGGCATGCATCCATTGTCATATATTTTCAAGATCTGGGGCATAAATCAAATTTTATTTAAACCAACATGTTGCCCACACATTTCTTCAAAGAGGGGCAAAATGTATACACTTAAAAATTGACCTGGAGAACATAATTAAGTACAAGTTATTTAAATAAACCATTCTCAATTTCTCTACTTTATAAATAGATTCTTCAAAAAAGGGATGACACTTTGGTGAAATGGTAGGGCTTCTTTCCTGTAGTGCCTAAAACCAAGGTTCAAACCTCATAGGGTTACTCTCTACTACGTCAACAGTTGAGAGGCCCCCAAGATCTTGTATCTTGATTTACCCGCGGTATGTGGAGTGGGGCATTTTCATTCCGCCTAGGAGTACATCCCTAGCTTAAATTTAAGAGCATGAGCTCACAACGCAAGGGTGGCAGCGAGCCCTAGTAACTGGGAGGTTCAATGTTTGAACCACAAGAAGTGCAATCAAGCGAGACAGTCTATGCTAGGCACAAGAGTCAGAAGCAATTGGTGTTCAGCATAATTCAGGGTTCGAATTTCATAGGCAACACTTAGCATATGCTCTGCATAGGATTCACGGGAGTCAGAAAGGATCATTGATGAGGGAGTGCATTGTACTTTCGATGGAGGAGGTTGAAGATAGAGGTGTACATGGTCTAGTTGTCATACCCTCGCTGGTCTTGGTGTGCTCGCGGACACGGACGACCCAGGCCAGTATCCCTGCTGGGCTCTCTGGATCGTGGGCTTGATGTGTTGCTTTCATAGGGGATGAGGTCCCCCAGATTTGTGGCCT
Organism: Thuja plicata; assembly: GCA_018584345.1. Taxonomy (NCBI): domain Eukaryota; kingdom Viridiplantae; phylum Streptophyta; class Pinopsida; order Cupressales; family Cupressaceae; genus Thuja; species Thuja plicata. The sequence goes on from MU227727.1 coordinate 129,306, forward strand.
CACTGGTTATCACTCTAGTCAAAAGAAGATATTACCGATAAAATAAAAATAAAAATAGATTCTTCAATTTATTTATATAGTTCGTTCTCATAAATTCTTCTTATCCCAAGTCCATATCCATTCATTTTCCACCTCATTCCCTTCCACCTCATCTCTCCACATCATATGCCACCTCAACATGTGGTTAATAATTAATTATTCTAAAAATCTAAATTGTTGATTTGTTATCAACAACCAAATTGGCCACATGTATTCAATTTTCTCATGCATCCTCCACTTTGCCTCTTGTATTTATGAGGGAACATTCCTCATTTTTTCCTCCACCCTTTTTCCATCTTGGTCCTTCATCTCTCTAGTTCGAATTTGCACCGTTGATTCCTACCACATAGGTTTCAGCCTTGAAAAATCTATAAATAGGCTGAATTTTAATCATTTATATCCCGCACTCATTAGATACATTTGCATCATAATTTAGAAATTCAATTAGCTTCATAGTTTAATTAGCAGCAACATAGTTTGTAGATCATCATCTTAAATCATTTATTTTAGCTTCATTATAATGATAGAATATCATTTCAATCCATATTATTATGTACTTTCATCATGTTTATCATGCATATGGTAGAATCACAAACTTGTTCTTCAGATTGTCATCTTAATGGTCACAAGTGCATCTGAGAGAAAATACAATGACCAAAAAGATCTTTGAATATAGAGGACAATGAGATGCACTTGAGAGCAACCTCGTTAGATTTAGTTCATCTCTTTAGATTGGATTAAATTTTGATAATATTTCATTGGTATATTAGTGTTCTTATTTGAATTCCCTAATTACTGTTATACAACATGTCTTAAGTGAAAGATCATTCATAGTAGACATACTCTTTGAAGAATGGAAAAGATTTGTTAACAAAGATGAAAATTCCTTGTTTGAAACAAAGAAAATCATGATAGAAATAATGTACCATTATAGAAGATGCAATTCCATAAAGGAAAAATGGGTCCTATAAAAGGATAAAGAAGAGAAAGAGAAGGGATGTCACATTATGCATAAGAGAAAGAGAAAGGATGTCACATTATGCATACTTAGTGAAAAAATCAATTACAAGATATCTATACACTTTCAAGAAAGGAAGAGAATCTAAACAAGGATATCAATCCCATAGAGGGAAGGATTATCAACAAACAAGCCCCTGTATGAAAGGACTTCGTAGTATAAGAGATTTAACCAAAAAAGAGATAATGGATCCTTTAGAAAGAGGAAAGAATAAAATAGAGAGACCTTTCCCCCCAAGCAGAAGGACGAGGGAAAGAACCTATTATGCCACTCACAATAAACATCATGCAAAATAAAAGAGCCCCTAGTGAAGTGACGCACTAAGATTACAAGATGGAGAACAACATAATAATAAAGAGGATTTCTAAGATATGTTCTTTATATCACGAAAAAAACATAAGATCGGTTGTTAAGAAAATATGAGATATATCTACTAAATCCTTATTTCTACTTAATGTTATCTTTGGACATAAATCATCAAGGAAATTATTAGCATGAGGATTATGAAAGATACTTTGATAAAACAGGAATGTTGTAGATCATCTAAAGAAGTGCATAAACTAGCTTCCTTAAGTTCATCCATTAATGTAGGTTTAGGAGGAGAGCATCTAGGTCTCACCAATATGGGATTGTTAGGAACATGATCTATATCGTCATGATTAATAAATACCCTAGGAGGAGGATTAAGATTATTTATACTAATGTCATATTTAGGTTCATCATTAACATATTCCATGCATTTTGTTACAAATATTATGATAAAATTACATAAATGTGGATAAAATTCTTGAAAATGCTTTAGAAGAATGAAGAAAAAATGTAATTCTCATGATGTCATATGCAATAATACCATAAGGAAAATGAACATCATGAAACGCAAGAAGTCATTATCTACTTGATGTGATTGATAAAGAGAATTAATAAGAAATGTAATAACATGAGATCTCACTCACCAATATAACTTAGTAAATTTCATGATGAAAAAGAAAGCTACCCAAATTCGATATAAGGATGCAATATATGAGATCTAGAGACCAAAATCAAAATGGAAATGCTATAAGTCGGGTTCGCCATAATGTACAAAATAAAAGGGGATTCAAATGCATGCAAAGGGGATTGATCCTATTTCCTATTGCACATTGGAAGGAAGATGACACACTAAGCTCAATTAGGAATTAAGCACTAAGTAGGTGCAATGACCCTTCACTATAATGATTAAATCAGTAAATATAGAGGAATATGATTGAATGATGAAAGATAGAAGACAAAATAAGAAAAAAATGACAAGTTTCAAATTACACAAACTGGCAAAGAATGGACAAAAACCTGTAGGTACTTGAAACAACAATCAGATGAAAGTACCAACCTATGATTTTAGTTTGAGGCTAAGTTGCAAGGAAGAGGTCACCCTGACCATCTTATTTCTAGGAAGAGGTCACCCTGACCATCCTGTTCCTAGGAAGAGGTCACCCAGGTTGTCTTGTTCCTGGGAAGAGGTGGCCATGGTCATTCTATTCCTACTACTTTTTACTAAATTTAGTTGCAGTCTCTCAGTCAAATCCTATACATTATAGATTAAGTCGTAGTGTGTTTGCCACCTGTTATTGCACACAAAAAAGGGGAAGAAGGTTGTATAGAGGGGTTTTCCTCAGTCAAAACCCTATTTTGGAATCAACCTTGAAATGAAATAAAGTAAATGAAAGTGTGTTGTCATATAGTAGAGGCTAGATCTCAAAAATGAAGTATATCATACCATGACAATGAAAATTCTTCTTTGCATGTGATCAAGTGTGTTAATTCAATAGCTTTTGAATTTACACAAAAACCCAAAAGGAAATCATGAAAGACAAATCCTTGTGTAATGGATGTTGTAGTTTGTCACAATGCTTGATTGAGAAAAAAAGGACTTGAAGACTTGAATGGATGTGAATGGATGTTTGCACTATGATATTCTTCCTTGATGATAGACTCCTTCAATAAGGGAAGGAAGCTTGATCCATGGAGAAGACTGCCTTAAAAAGACTTTAGAATGCTTGAAATCTTGCTTGAGAATGCTTGGATGTGAACTAGTAAGAGAGCTCTTGAAATCTTGATCTTGGTTACCATAATGAGGAGAGATAGGTTACTTTTATATCTCTCACAACAATTAGGAGCTCAAAATTTGGAGGAGGCCGACGTGGATGTAGAAATCCTACTACAACCACAAGATAGGCCTCTGGTTTGAATTTGGGGCCAAACATCAAGGAAGAGGATGTTGTGGGTATCCTCTCCCAGCCAATCAAGCATGAAATCAAGACCATACATCCTACATAATGAGAGGATGCCATATTACGAGGTACAATTGATTTCGGGGTCGAAAAGAAGAAGAAATGTCAAAAATGGTAACATAGGACCCATGTTTGGAATAAATGATTGAAGGAGAGAAATAATAAAGGAGCACCCCTAGAAATAGGGGCTCACATTAATTTTTGATGAAATTTAAATGGCACATGAACCATATATTTGAATTTATGTGTCCATTAAGTATCACATGAAGTCCCATTAAGCACATTAAAATGGAAACACACTAAGGTGGGCGCTAAACAATCATGAAATTGTATACACCCATAAGGTGTCTAAAATTTATGATGGTGCAAGAATAAACCTAAATTGATTCATATGTTTAGAAACATGAATAAATTTTCCAGCCAAAGCATTAAACCAATTGGAATTGCTATGCCAATTATGCATATTAGAACAAAATATGTGCCAATTTTTTGTAGCAAAATAACAATCAAGGAATGTGTTCTTGATGATATATTAAACTCTGCAAATAATGCATATATCATCATCCCCACAATAAATTTTTATATGGTAGCCTATGCAACAACAAGAGCCATGTGAAGGTTGCCTTTTTAGGCTCGATATTGTTCTTCCACGTGTCATCTAAAATATCCTGCCATTCACTATTAGATAAATTGATATTCTATTTTTTTAGATGACCGTGCAAAGAATCATTATTGTACAAAAAGTTATACATGTTATTAGAAGAAATAATTATTCTCAAAATGGACAAACTTAGGGGGGTTAGGGACAACAAAGATGCTTCTCAGGTGGTGTATGTCTGCCATTGAGTATGAGGGATTTTAAATTCCTCATTGAGGTAGGCCCAAGGTTTGAGATAATCATTTTTCATGATATCCTTGACTCCTAATGCCCCTATTATTCCACCATTTTGTTGAGAAACTATGTATTTGTGCAAGGGGTTTACCTCTATAATGCAGATTCCACCATATAGATGCATCTGTGGGGTCTTGGAGTCTAAATTACCATGAGAGAGGAGTGATCTCATCCCAAGCTTTCCATATGCTCCTAAAGACACATGACCCATGTTGGAACCCTAATTTTTGGCAAAAAAATTAGTGTTTCCTAAAGTAAGAAAAAATATTGAAAATTCTTCAAATAACCACTTTCCAAGGCACTATGCAGAAGTCGTCACCAAGATTTTGTATCTAATCAACCAAGGAGAGAGTTTTACAAAGGTTGAGGCTACTCAAGTTTTCTCGATGTCACATGTTTCTGGTCTACATATACTAATTTGAGAAGAATGATTTATTTGATCGTCAAGGAACTTTCTCCTTTTGTTGATGAGGTCGTCACTGTTACAAGATCATTAATGGAACACACAAAATAACAAGACAAATATGTACAAGGCCAATGCCATATGAGTTTTATACAGAATCACTGATGGTATTTTGATAAACCATTGTTGATAAAAATCTTGTTAGTGGAAGTCACTTACCCCAAGCCACACTTAGTACCGAGTTGAAGAGATTAAACGACTAGATATTGCAAAACAAAATATTTTTAGCCGAGTCCACAAGAAACCCAACTAATATCTTTACCTGTTGGGGGTATCTAATTTTTTCAAAGTTTTAATCACTTTGATAAAATCCCAGTGTAATAGAGGGATTACTTAAATCATTTCCCAAATTCATCATGATTGACATTAGTGAAGAAGGTGACTATATATAATATATATATAAATAAATAAATTAAAATTATTTTAAAAATCACTATTTTACTAACAAAAGATTGGGCCCACCTCTTTATTTAGGACGGGGTTATCCTCCATGTAAAATGCACCGTTGACCAAATCTCAAAAAATGGAAAACACAACAGATTTTCATGAAATTTTCAGCACTTGTTCTTTATGATCTACATATTTTATGGTGGCGACATAAAAGCTTTTTGATCAATATTTTGACATCCATCAAATCCAAATGAGCATATTATTTCAGGAAACCTTCATTCACGGTCTGTAATTATGGCCGATATGCAGAAAACAGATGTGTTAGGGGAGAGGGACTAGTAGTTGTGAGGGCTAACTTCGTCAATATGTAGCCGTTGCATGGAATATCGTAAGACCATTTTTTTTAGAAATGTCAAATGGACACTTAACTATCTACAACTAAGGCTTGAAGGTGTGACTCATAACGCAACTCGTTAAAATAGCATGCCTAGTGAAACGTATCCAAAAAATGACTTTTTAAAGATTCGACCAAAACTTAATCTAACAATCCCTAGTAGTTGAATTTAAAAATGTCATTTGTTATTAGTAGAATATTGTATTTCTATATAAAATATAACATATATGCAACTTAAATGGACCAAATACCTATTAGTAATCATAAATATTTGTTATACCTAACTTTTATATTCAACATAAAAGGACTAATACTTCAACACAAAAAAATATTTGTTGTTATAAAAATAACACATTATTATACAATATACAACTTATATCCAACACGAAAGGACCAATAGTTGAACACTTAAACTTTTTGACAATCTCACACATTTCATGGGAAAATACAATGCATTTAGGGGAGAGGGAGCAGTAGTCGTGAGGGCTAACCTTTTATATTTTTCATAGGAAAAATTGTTAATATGAAATACTCTAATGCATCTACATTGGTATCCCAATAGTTGTACACATAAGAATATTTTTTGTACACTAAGCTAACAATACTTGTTTAAGTGAGCATCTTATTTTATTAAGTGAGCATATTATTTTCTAAGTGACACACATATAATAGATAGCTATGATATTTTATTGGAGACAAAAAGTTATTTATTTTAGTTTATTTTTGTGTTTTTAATATAACATTTATAGGTTCTCGTGCGTTCAAGTATTGGTCCATTTTTATCAACATTTAGAATTTTTTTGATTTACATGGGGATTATTTAATTACAATATATAGTGAAAATATGTGGTAAGAATGGATAATATATTCACAAGTGAGTGATCAACTATTGGACCCCAATCAACTATTGGACCCTCTCCCCTAGAAACTGCGACTTCAATTCAAGGCCAATACGACCTTTTCTAGCATTCTTGCTATCTATGTAAAATGAATGTTGTGGAATGAGATACCTACACCCATCGAAGCTTTTGAGAAGGTGTTTGAATTGAGAAGTTCGAATTGGAAAGGTTCAGGTACAATTGCATTCCAATCATGAAAGCATACCCAGACATGTGAACCATGAGTGATGTGGAATCTCAGACATACAGGGAATTGAAGACATTACACGACAAGTGTTTAACAAAATGCCTCAAAGAACAACGCTCTCATTGAAGTCACATGGCGCAGGTATGACATAGGTAGATGCATAAAAATGAATATGGTGAAGGGGTTTTGTAACTTTCAGTTTTTGGTACCATGACTTTTTCTATTTGTGCCAGATCGACATTCATGAATGGATTATGAGCGTTTACCAAAGCATGAAGGTTTTCATCAGAAGTTGTAGCTGCGACTGCCATTATAGGCACGTCTGCAGATTTGATGCAGAGATGGAATCACGGGAACTTTATATGGTTGGGGATGTCAGCAGACACGTGTGAGAACATTCTTCCGCCTTTGCCAATATGGCACAGGTATGACATAGATGCATATAGGATGTTAGGGGTTTCGTGTCGTGTTTACTGAAAATGCATTACATAGGTATTACGTTGAAAATAACCAGATGAGGTCTCATCTCATATATTGCACACAAATTAGGGCATCTAAATTTTTAAAGTTTGGCCTTATGGAAATTGATTGTTATAAAAGGGATATGAGGGTTTTTTGATCTGACATTATTGTTTGAAGTGCTCGTAAACATGGAAGCACGAACAGGGCCAGTGAACTGTTCGACAAAATGCCTCAGAAAGATCCTGTGGAATTGCACCTCAATGGTGAAAGAGTACATATGGCATGCATAGGAGGTGCTTGGAAAAATCTTCAATGATATTCGTGGTTCTGTTTGAAAGCATACAAGACGTAGAAGCATAGACACAACTGCGAACTGTTTGCATAATGTGACATAAAAACCGTGAAACTCAGGGACTCGCACCCCCACCAAAACTTCGAAGTACCTGTCCATGGGATGTCTCTGCATTGGGTTCTTGGAGTACCTGAGTATCCCCACCTCTGCCATTCTGCAACTACGCCGCCGCTAGGACGGATACTTGAATTTCTATTTGAATTTTGATTTTTGACTGTTACTATTGGGTATGTACTATGTTACTAGGTTGAATGTTCAATGGTTCTGGTTCGTGTTGCAATTTTGCTACGTTCAAGTATTTCAATTTGGTATGTAATACAAAAACATCATTTCATAACTAGCATTTCAAGTTCTATATGTAATATGTATAGTATGCAGCACCCCCCCGCCGTCCTGAAATTGAAGCCCTTTGTCCCCCATTCCAAAAACTCGTCCCAGCGCCCCCCATCTCGACGTCCCCCACGCCGGTGTTACACTGCATAAAACACTGTCTTGTTAAATGGTAGGATTTCAAGTTTTCATGAAATTGAATGAGGTAGTTTTCTAATTAGCATGTATGAGGCCAATTCCACGCATGGTTTCCAATACCCTCTTTCATACACAAAAATGGGAGATATTGAACGGGGCATTGACAGCATAGTGATGACCCGCTTGTGATATTTGGGAGCATGCAAAATGATGGAAACACTGAGATTGCACATGAATCTATTTGATAAAATCTCTCGGTATGGTCCTATGGCCAGCAATGATTACAATGGTTATAGTGTGATGATTGGAAGAGCATTAGTCAACTAAACATTCATTCTGGATAAAGGCCAGCCTTAAACATCACACACTAAGGAAAAAATTAAGCTTGCAAAAAGTAAGTCAACTTTAACTATTTAGCACTTTTTGTCTAGGAATCAGTCATTGGTCTGTAATGTTGTTATTAGTGTGTCATGTTTACAACCAGGGGTGGATAAGCGATACAACATTCTCATTCATTGGGATGGTGCCAAGTGGATTATTATGGATAGGGAGGATCGATTCTACTTCGAATGAACTATATTTTACTCATGCATTTAGTGAAGTGTTATTGTACCAAAATGCACTAGATATAATATTCAATGTTGGTATTGAGAAGGAAGAGCTCCTAATACATAGAGGGTATCATGTCACAACTGAACAAGCACCAGGGACAAATCTAAGCAAAGGAATTTCAAAGTCAATAGACATAACTAAAACAATGGATAGAATTCAATGGTGAGATGGTAAATGGCTATATAATTTTAAGAACAAACCAAAGTTCATATCATGTTATTGGTTGAAGAAAGGACACCCCATAAGATCTGTGCATGACATTAAGGAGAATGTTGAGTTAGTGATTGCAATTGCCCAAAGGAACTTATTGTCCAGATGATATTCTATAGGTTATGTTTACTCCTAAGAATAATATTGGACAAATTAGTTTACAAATAGAATTTCAAATGCCTTATTGTAGATAATGTTTTAGTTTATTAGAGGGTAGTTGATTAATTTGTATAATTAATTAGTTAGCTTAAAGGTCACACTATTTTGTGAAAGATTGTAACCAATCTTAATTGGGATCCCTTGTGTCTACAAAGGGGAACCACAGATTGGAGACAGGGATAGATTCAGATTGAAAGAAAGATAAGACGTAAATGTAGAATAAGAAATATGAAATTTAAAAACCAGTACCTTTCTCTGCAATTTGTGGTGTGGATGCTTTCCTTTTGAAGTTCAGTTCTTTATAGTTTTCAGTTCAAGGAATTGGATTCTATTTTAAAATCTTTTATGAGAAATTGTTTACGTTAGAATGATTTAAATATCAAGGATATTGTTAAGTCATTTGGAGATCTAAAGTCTTTATAAAAACTTGTCTGATTGATCTCCTTGACGAGTTCAATTCAAATAGATAAGTTTTTGGTAGCATAAGTGATTTAACTTATATCAAGGTTTAAATAGTTGACAGACCATTACAAGGTGGAGGTTTAAAAATTGTCCTATAAAGTTATATGTGAAGATCTTCAAAGAAGGTGACTTTGTACCCAAGGAAGGAGAAGGCATTGGTCTTTAAGTAAAAAAAAACACATTTATCAGGACAGAAGAACAATAGGAATAATAGAAGTAAAAGTAAAGATAAGGATAGTGGTAGGAGAAAAAGAGTAGTAGAGCAGGAATAAATAAGAATCAAGTAGTTAATAATTAGATCAATCTGTCCCAGAAATTTATGTCATTCTGAGATAGAGAGAGTAGAGGTAGAAATAAGTAGTTAGAGAACATAACCTACTTGAAGTAACAAGAGGTACACCTACCTAGATTTAGCAGGGCCTAAAGTGCAGGGGAATCTAACCATACTTGGTTAATCCCATTTGTTGGCCAAATCAGTTGTAGAGTTCAACATAGAAGTTGGCATAATCTTAGAGCTTTACAATCTGTTGATTTGGGAACCAACAAGCCCACAAGAGAGATAGGGAAGGATCCTACCAGGAGGTAAAAAGGGGAAGGTCCTTCCAAGACTTTGCTTTGTTTGGGAACAACATTAGATATGTTATGTCTGACAAGTACTTTTCATAGTTTGTTACCATTAATAGCCTTGAGAGTCCATTTCACAGCAAGAGCCATGTCCTGAATTTTTAAATATTTCAAGCCAAGTCCTCCCTATATTTTTCTCATAGTACACCAATTGCATTTTACTGCATGTTGCTTTTTACTTCCTTTTCCATCTGAATATAGGAAGTTTCTAACAAATTTTTGAATCTCATCGATTTGGTATCCACTAAATAGCCTGATAGAAGAGTAGTATATGTTATAGGATGAGAGATTTTTTTGACATACATGGAGGCAACTAGCAAGAGAGAGAGATGCAGTTTATTCCACTTACTAAATTTATTCATTATATTGCTTCTTATCCATTCCTACATTTCCTTAAGTGAGGGACTCACTACAAATGGAATGCCCAGATATCTGACCAGTTTTGTAGGACCTCCTTATTCAAAGTCATGTTTGGAGAACCAAGAGGTGGGGTTATTACCCCAGCCCAACTTTATAGGTTTAGAACTTGATAGTTTGGCCCCAGATGCCAAGTATAATGAATTCAACTTAACAATCAGGGAACCCATATTGAATTTATCCAATTTAACAAAAAGAGCAGTATCATCTGCAAATTGCAGATTGATGAATTCCTCATTTTTAGGCATCCTAACTCCTTCATTTTTTGGGGATATGTTTCTATTTCTAAGGATGCAGTGCAATGCATCTAATGCTATGACAAAGAGTGAGGGAGGAAGTGGGCATCCTTCTCTAATGGACCTTTCAAGGTTGAAGGCAACCATTCTTTCCCCATTTACTTCAATCTGTGTTTCGACATCCCTTGACAACAAATTCATCCACTCACAGTAACTAGATGGAAATCCAAAATCTCTCAAGACGATCATCAAGAAGCCCCATTTAATTATATCATATTCTTTTTTGAAGTCCAATAGGAACATACCAACTTTGGGTTGTCTTGTCTCGCCCAATGCATGGCTTCTCAGCTTGTGATAAGGTTTTCAAGAATATATTTTTTCTTAATGAAGCCTTTTTGGGTATTACTCACAAATTTGTGCAAAATTCTAGTGGCAACTACTTTAGCCAATATCTTATCAATAAATTCAACAGAGTGATGGGATGCCAGTTCATAATGAGTACTCTTTCCCCATCTTTTGAAAGCAATTTTATGATTCCCCTATTAATGTCTTTTCCCAGAGTGTGACTATGTTTGGCGTCCTTGTATACATAAATATAGTCTTTTGAAACCCGAACCTTATTGGTTTTGTAGAATTTAGTTGGGAGTCCATCACTCAGTGATTTACCATTTTGAAGGGTGTTAATAGCTTCCTAAAGCTCATATAGGGATATGTCTTTATCTGGTTCTTTCTAGTTCCCTTTGCTAATTTTATTAGGAAAATAGATTCACAAAATTTTCTAGCATGTTCATAGTGACTATTTTTTTCTTCAGAAGTGAACAGGTTTTTGTAGAAATCGATAAATAAATTCTAATGTCATCTTGATCATCAGCAATGTTGTTCCCATTTGAAATATTGCAAATATTCTCTTTAGCATGCTTGTTTTTCAGAATATTAAATAAATATTGGGTGCCTTTGTCTCCATGATTGATCCACTTAAGTTTGGATCTGATTTTCATACCATTTATCTTATGATTTTGAAGTCTTCTAAGTGCATTCTTTGTTGCGGTCGAATTGGCATTGATATCATGATCATAATGGTGATCTTGCAATTTTTTCTCTAAAACACACAAATTATCATTGAGGATGGATTCTTCCCTCTTTTAATCTAGAGTCATTTTTACCTGTGGTCTATACGATGACCTTCCAACTATTCACATTCGGTTCTACCTCTCAATAGCAGTAGCCTCTTTGAGCATCCATTTGTTAATATGCCTAATCATTAAGATAGAACCACAACGGTCCTCATCCCTTAGGAGGTCTATATTCATAATAAATTTATTAGATCTACTATGAGTATCAGCATTCCAGTTAAGAATTTGGATCTCAGCTATAATTAGGTGATAATTAGAAAGTGTTGATGGGTGCACTTGGACACCACAATTGTCATCTTTGTTAATAAAACTAAAAATATCTTTATTGGCATAAAACTTCTCAAGTTTGCTATAAATTCTTTCTTGACCTTGCTAAAAGTTGCACCTTGTAAACCAAATGTTGGAGTGTTCATTATTCCTATTTTCCAATGGGTGAAATAAACTAAGCCTGGCCTTAAGTTTAGACTAGTAGAATTGCTCATTCCCCTTCCACTCAAATTTGTTTCAACTCTTTTTGTCTTCATGTCTCTCTACCATGTTGAAGTTGCCACCAAGAATCCAAGGGACATCTTTAATATTGAAGAGAGTTTCCCATAACTCAATCTTATCTTTATACTCATTTGGTGCATATATAGAGCAAAGGCAAATATCTTATCCATAAATGTCTACAATGACCCAAATATCTCTATTGCATGGAGATGTGCCTCATTCCTTGACTTTAGGGGACCACTTATTGCCAAGAAGGATAGCATATCCACCTTTACCTTTAGCATGGTTTGTGGTGAATTGGTGGCTTCTTTCCATATACACTTGAGGCTAATGTCTAGCTTAAATTCAGTGGCATTAACCTCTTGGGGGAAGACAATATCCTTATTCCTCATTGAATTTATCAATTTGTTCACATTGTAATTTTTGTCAGGGGATTAAAGCCCTCTAATGCTCCAAGATATATATTTTAGACCCATAGGCTGACTAACCAATGGTTTTCATGTTTTCCTTGAAGCTTTCAAAGCATTTAGGCAAGGTGGCTTCTATTTCTTTCTTTTTGGAGCTCGAGCTAGGTGAATCCACAGTTATGAGCTTTCTTTTGTAAATGATCAAACTATGAACATCATCAGCAACAATGTTGTTCTCTAATAGTAGCAGGGATTTGGAAGGAAAATCTCTAGATTGGGACTCTAGGGAGGGTCCAAACTCATCAACTTCAATGGCAACCAATGATATAGGGAGCATGGAAGGGGCTTATCTAGGATGACATTGATGGATACATCGTCATCATCTAGTTTTGAGCTTGATTTAGGAGGTGAGTCATCTTCTAAATCAGGGTCCAAAGTAGTATGTAGTGGTATGTCCATCATTGTGTTCGAGAAATGAGTCAAGGTTAGGGGATCCATGGGTCCACTATCAGGTCCATTATCTAAGACCTGGCCAATCGAGATTAGATTTGCATCATGAGGAGTTTTCTCAAGAACCTCCTAAATATCTTCCTCGGAGAGGACCTCAAAACTATTTTGCAATTTAACCCCTTTAGGGTGGCTTTAGGTGATGGTTCAAATAGTCAAACCATTATTTCTCCCATTATCTTTCCCAATGAATTCAAGCTCCTTAACAATGGATTCACTATTGATGGTGCAACATGGTGTTTACCCCTATTAGTCTCAGTCCTATCCATACTAAATTTAGGGGGTTCAATCAAAACATAGACAGATTTTTGGACCTAAGATTTCACATACTTGGAAAGAGAGAATCCCTCTTTCTTTTGCATGATACTCTTTCTCAAGTCCTCTATCACTATCTGCTGCGCATTCTTTTATTGAGGTCAACCCCTTTTGGTTGTAAGGCAGTGCTCAACTAGATGGGGAAGGAGAGGAGAGGGAGGGGGGACAAGAGAGGAATGGAGGGCGTCATTGACACCAAGAGGAGGCAAATTGGCAATAATGGTCTAGTGATTATCAGGCAAATGGTCAACAATTGGTTGCTCTAAAGGAGGGGAAGGAGGATTAGTCGAGGATTGAGTTTAGCAAATTGAAGACTACCAAGAGGCAGTTTCTTAGAAGCAATAATAGGGCATTTCTTACTATGATGCCCTTCTCTCATGTAAAGGAAGCATGTGAAAATGCCTCCTAGGGTTTAAGTCTTATGGACGAAGATATTTCAAGGAAAAAAATCTCAATTTTATCAAGAATCTCTATTCGAGGGTTGATCAAAACCAACACCCAAGCATTGAGATTAAGAAGAGTTACCCTAGGGTTATCCTATCTAAGAATATTTTCAATAGAGGCAAGGATTTATGGGATGGAAGCCCACAAAGTAGAAATATATTCTTCTATGTGAGCCACTTAGGGCTCGAAAGATCAAAGATCTCATCATTGATTGTGTTTTGATCCCAATTAAAGACCCTATAAATACAACTACCATTGTTCTAAAATTTCCTTTCAATAACAAATTCCTACATAGAACTATCTTTAAAAAAAAATCACAAACAAACCTTTTTGCACAAGTCTATAGAAAGAGATATGAATTCCTAGTCTTTTTTTCCATACATTACGGAACTAGTCATCTATGAATTTCCTAGCCAAAACCCTATTTACATCAAAAGTAGCAAGGAAAATAGCAATATTTTTAAATCTTTTTTTCTTTATAGATAATGTTTAACAATTTATCATTGGGAGAAATGGAGAGCATATGCAACGAGGGTGAAGAACACTTACCATTTCGTTCTCCATTGTCATCAGCATAGCTTGAAACCCTAGAAACAAAGAAGGGGGAGGAAGGTAAACTTATTGCACTGTTATTGAGAATATATCTTTGACAGACTTAGGTTTAGAGGATAAATTGGGTGGGTTTGTGTCAGAATGCCCAAAAAAATATTCATTTACATCCTTCAAATTGACCTCCATGTTTTTAAGCAAAGTGAAGGTACAAAGAAATTAATGCTAAGATGTGTCTTCACAAACAAAACGTAATGCGGAAGGAAACAAGCCTAGCCAAGTTAACAAAATAGAGAAGTGAAGGAAAAAAATCAAAGAATTGAAGACCACTTGCATTACCTATACCCCTGTATTGGATGCATTGGAGCCCGCCACACACGCTAGAATGGAAGAGATTGAAGAGAAACCTCGCCTCTACCTAGAAATTGGAAACCCTAGTTGCGGAGCCCTCTAACATAAAAATAATTTCAAGTGTATATAAATAATTAATAAAAACTACAAACCAACCCTTAGCGTCCCTTTGATGAACTTATTTGAGCATAACCCTACTTACAAGCTTAATAATATTTTCTCCAAGAATTAAAAATTAAGATGGGTAATGACCTCATATTCCAATATTCCCTTGTAAGAATCTTATATGGAGATCCCTTTTATACAATTTAGAGTGAACCAAAAGAATGGAAGGTTGTAGGTATCTACATGCAAACTTTTCAAATTAAACTTTTATAAATGATGTAATTAGTGTCTAAATTAAGTTTATTTTAAATTGAATATAAATAATTTGGTGTAATAGTTTAATTAATTTTAAGGCAATTCAAATAATGAGTTTGTAATTTAGATTAATTTATTAAGTAATTTTTTAGAAGCAAGTAATGTTTTTTAATAATTAAATTTATTTCTATTAATATAATTATTTATAAAAATAATATAGTTTTCAAATTGGAGAGTGATAAATGAAATAAAATATATGAATATTTTGTTATGGGTTTGATGAAGATAATATTTATATATTTAGAAATATATTTATTATGATATTTTAATTTTAAAATCGTTTGAATAATTATTATCGACATGTAAATTTAATTGTTCTTGTTTGGGTTATTTTTGCATATGTGGAAGTGATCTTTGTGTATGGACTCAAACCTAATATACAAATATTCACATCATGTTGATATCATATTCTATTGTTTCCGTCATTTACACAAGAAATATTGATCTTCCATATGACTATTATTAACAGTGTTATACACATGTTCCACATGAGCATCAATTCTTGATTGATATAAATTATATGTCATCATATTATTAGTAGATTCACTTAACTCTTCTCTTAATTGAAATTGCCTCATATTTTCTTAGATGTGTCACCATGACTCATTCATCAAATAAGATATATATATATAGAAAGAGAGAGAGAGAAGATAAATCAATATAAAATAGGTTTCATTATTCAATTAATCTTTTATTATGATATTTACTATAACTAATTTTTAAACATACTAAATTTTAATTTAATATTCATTACAAATCTAATATAATATCCAATTATAATAACTCAAGATGAACGACAAACCCCCTTCTAATTTAAACACAACAATCCAAAACCCCAAAGTACTCTTCTTTGCTGGTTCGAAACCATTTACACATAGTTGAAGTACACATTTTAAAAAGTTGAGGAAAAGCACAGCTTTTAAAAAGTGCCTAAATTTCTTAATGAAACACTCCATTCTTTAAAAGAAGCGTCCACATGGGCATACACTTTTTTGTGGGTTGTACACTCTTTCCTTTTTATCAGCTAGTGTGCTTTGTACTTATTAGGACTGCCTTACATTTTGTCCCACGTACCCTCCTTTTGACTCCTCTATCTTTTGCTCAGTGGAGCTTCCACCAAGATTTGAAAGCACTCTACATTATTTGACTTCTATGATGACATTTTAATATGAGAACCCATATTAGTTTGACCACTATATATGGTCCAATGCACTTGGCTACTCTACAAATACTGGTAAAAATTAATTAATTAATTTTGTTTTATTTATAATATAGGGTGGCCTATTTTATGTCTTGTAATATATGAAATTCTTGTATTTTCAAGTATACATAAGTATTTAATTGTACCTCAAATATAAGGTGTACATATCTTATTTTATGTAAGATTTGAATATGTGACTCATTTTTCAAGAGTATAAGTTATCTACCATTTGATCAACTTGGGAGTACACCAAATGTCAATCTTATACATTACCATGTGTCAAGTATTATAATACCATCTGTGGTCATTTGTTTGTATAGACCCTATCCTAGACAACATTGATGTAAACGATGCTAGATAGGTGTCAAATCAACTCAACACAATTTCACTGCGTGAGGGTCAAGTTATATTCTATCTAAAAGATTTAGCTCTGCCTTTAACATTTTTTAAATGTAAAATTTTTAAAATAGAATCTAATTGCTCAATTTGTACTCATAGTAATATTTACATTTTTATTTATATACTATGAAGCTTGTACAATCCAATGAGTAGTTGGTTGAGTTCATTGTAATCATAGTGATCATAGACTATCAAATTGTACAACTTATGAGGTCCTTTCATTACATCCTTTGGGTGGGTTAGTGTGCCATCATCTTTAATAGAGGTCATGTGTCAAACGGATTAATATGAAGTTTGACGATTTCAAGCTTTGTTTCATCATGGTTTTTTCTTTATTTCTTTAACTCTTCTATAATCAATTTTAATTAGTATGATAATAGCTCTTGGTAAGAAGAGATCAAGAACCATTACATGTAAAATGATCTATAATCTTATCTCCTTGGACTTATTCTTGAGCCTAGTGGTTTTGAGGAAATCTTGCATAGTTAAACAATAATGACAAGATTTGTATATTCATTTATCATTTAGTTTCTAAAGATATTTTACTTCTTATATAACACATTGGATGCCCTTTTACTATTTAGACTATAATCAGGTAGTTATTTTGAGATTCATTTGAACACGCATTTATTTGTGATGTTTCATTGCCTAATTTTACAAATTTGTGAATATAATTGAGAAAACTATCAAGTATCCTCCTACTCCTTATGCCTCTATCTATGGCTTTTCATACTCTAAGAAGATCATGGGATGAATGGTTTAGCCATCTAAACCAACAATCCTATATTAAAGGTAGATTATAGAGACATGTATACATATTCTTCCACCCCTTGCTTCAATGAAGATCATTGTTGCTTCTCTGGAGGTTTCTAACAATTATTTTCTGTGACATTATTTACCTCTTACTAGATACTCTTCATTGGTATGTATACTTATTGGACATCACATATGTGTTTATCATCTCACCTTAGGGATCTAAATGACATTATTGAGGGCTTAATTTTTCTCTTTCATGATATCTCTCTTATAATTCAATCCCTTCTCTAGTTTCCAAAGATGATGCTTATAAATCTTCATATTCTCTTTTCACTTATACATTCTTGCATGATCTAACATCCTACAATTGTACTTGAAGTCATTGATTAGCTCTTGACAAATATCAACATAGACATGAGTCACTTTGAGAATTTTCTTAATAAATTTATATTGTTTGTTTCCTTATATCCTTTTGTAGTGTTAGAAGACCTTTAATGTGCACTCATGGTTATATATCTTCCTAAAGTAATAAATGTTGTTTAGTGCGAGTGAATCATCTTCAACATCTAGCATAATTCATTTTCATCTATTCCATGTAAGGGACTACTCATTTGTGGTGGTGGTGGTGGTGGTGGGAGGAACTACCTAGTCATCGTCTCTTCATTCTATCTCATCCTTGAGGGGGTATTACATTGGTCTGAGGGATTTAGTATAAACAGGTACCTAACATGATATTTCTTACCATGATCCATTTCTTTTCTTTCCTAAGTTATACTTGAGGAGGATGTTTATGTGATATTTTCTATTGCACCTATTATTTTTTTAAGTTTATAAAGAAAATGCATCTCATAGGTTGCTAATAACATGTCATTTTTTATATGGGGTAATCAAGTGCCACCAATACCTCTACTTGGATTGAGTTAGTTACTCTTGATTGAAGTTAATGTGTACCTTCTCAAACACGTGTCACTATAAATACTCCATCTAAGAGACTATATGTATGAATGTATTTCCTTCAATTGTTGCACTAAATAAATATGAAATAAATTTCAAGTATTAAATCGACTCTTTTATCATAGTATTTAAACTATCTAATTTATATGCATTCTAGTTTTAGGTTTATTTTTGTTTTAAAAAACTAAACAACTCCCACATAAACTATTTAAAATGTGTTTACCTTTTATGATGTTTACAATGACCTTTCAAAAATCTTTTGAATTACAAGGTCACGTGTTCTGATCAATTAGAAACCTAGCTAGATTAATTTAATGGTGATAAATCAGGGTTGAGAAAAAAAGCTAGCATGTTGATGCAAGACCTATTAGATTAATTTAATGGTGATAAATCAAGGTTGAGAACAAAAAGAAAGCATGTTGATGCAAGACCTGGTTTTAATAAATGTGATAGTATATTCTTCTATTTATCTTAGATTTTTTTAATCCAAATTAGGGCTAGTTTGTTGTTCAATACACTATCCTAGAGGAAAACATGTGCCCAAATTAAGAAATTTGAAAAAGGTCTATATTCAAATATATTGTGGAAATGACCTAAGTCAACTTTGCACCCATAGATTTGACCCAATGAAAAAATGGCTAGATATGAAAGTTAGATCTAAATTGTATGAATGAATGATGGCATGGACAAGCCAAGATAAATTTATTTTAAACTATTACATAAAATAACTATATGAAATGACATTGATGGAAAAAATAAAGTAGAAAAGTGTATGGATATATAATTTTCATCGTTTCATTTCTTCTCACTCTTAATTGCATGTGAGCTACCATAAGAACATTTTAAAGTATAATCAACTAGACAATAAGGAAACTAAATAGTTTTTAGGAACTTAATATATACACATATGTAAAAAGTACATGAAGATTGTGTAAATATGGATTTATGTGCATGCACATTTCCATGAGTGTTGCATTTTGAGATCTTACCATAACATAAGAGAAAGTTGCAGTGAGTAGCATTTGTTAAGCATTTTAAAATTTGTACATAACAAAAAAAGTTTGCGCAAAAATTATACAAAAGATAAAAGGATTATAGTGAAATATTAAACCTATTATGGAAAATGTTAAATCTCTAACAATGTGGAAAAATGTAAAGGAATTAAATAAGTGGATAAGAGATCTATAAATAGATAAATATAAATTATTTTGACCAAGTAGATAAGGGATTAAATGAATTTGACTAAATTTTAAAAGTTAAGGTATTTGAATATGTCAAAGTGTATTTAATTTACATACAATGATGAAGTTATTTAGTACTTTAAAAATGTATCATTCTTATATAAATTATTTTTTGCATTCAAACTTATGAAAAAATGTTAATGATATTATATGCCTTCTCTAAAATTAGATGTATGGAAAGAATGCAATGAATTAGAAATATAATAAAAATGATAACAATGTGTAAAGAAGACCAAGAATATAATAACTATCAAATATGTCATCATATGAGGTATTGATGAAGGGTACTCCCCTGACAAACTCAAACACTCAAAACACAACAGGGAAATAAATAGAAAATTGCAAGAACCGAACAAATGCAAGAACAAAAACACTTGATTTTTATTATCTTCAATGAAATGACATTACAATATTCAGAAAAATAACAAGCTACAACCACATTGGCATTTTCATTACAATAATCTGCATGACAGAGCCACAAACTACCCTTTTGGAACTGGGCCTGAAACCCACCTTCATCCATTTATATATGTAGCACCAATAAAAAAATTAGAATATTCTAGAAAGTGAAACTTTCCCATTTTGGCACCCAACGGTTGAATTTCCCACCTAAATGATTTTTCTTTCTCTTCCTTTTTTATATCAAAATTTGAGTCTTGATGGTACAACTTTCAAAAGCTATAACTTGATTCTCTATTATAACCACTTTTCGAAAACCTCTCGAAGTGCTCTACAACTATGACCATGTAGTGTTGTCCTACACAAGTTTTGACCCCCTTTCGGAGCCTCTAAAGCCTTCAAAATTGAGTTCAAAGTTTTCATACCAGCCTGTCAAAACAGAAAATTCAATATCTTCAAAACTGGATTGGATCTTGCCACAAGACTTTACCAACATGCTTATATATCCAAAATGAACCTCTAATGAAGTAATTGGAATAATTCATGCTCAAACAAAAAACTTACTAAAAATAGGAAATTTTCCAGAAATAGTAACCTGCCCAAAATAGCCCTTATTGAAAAACTAGACAATATTTTTAGGTGATGCAAGATTTCTCTTACACCCTGGATGCTCCTGCATTAGGTACAATGATCATCTAAGTAATAGTACTAAATAAAGTCATTTAATTTGTGACAACCATTGAATGATGTCAATAGATAGCATCATGTTAGGAGCCACGAGCATCTCAAACTTTAGATATGAGATTTAAAAAAATTAGTACATAAAGGTAATGAAGATGATATGACATTTGGGTTTCCCAATGATGAGAAAACACAATCAATATCCATTAAAGATGAATCTTCTAATCGCAATAGATTATGTTGCTTAAGATATGTAAACAATGGTAATAATAACATGTAAAAATAGTCATATAAGATATGATTGTTCATGCATATATAACATGTCAAAGAGCATAATCACCTAAGGTTAAGATAGTCATATATCAATGTATAACACATCTACGTAGAAAGAGAGAGAAACAAAAGATAATTAAGGATAAAAATATTAGTAACACTACAATTCCATTACCAACCAAAAAAATACTATGAATTCCAAGGATCGTGTAATATAGAAGATAATTAATGTTGAATGTTTATAATTATGCAAATCAATGTCCACCACATGTTGAATTATAAGCATTAACATTATAAGAATATGTACACTATAAATCCATAACCAATTATCTACTCTAATGTTAGAATTTAAAGTGTGTATAGTAAAAAATAATAGTTTTAAAATTGTATAATAACAACAAATATAATTGTCAAATGTTCCATGTGGGAATAATCAAGAGACCTTATTAGTTATCACATTACATAAAAATATATTGCCTTGGTAGAATGATAATTAGAGTAATTACACCATCATAAAATTTATCTAAAAAAATGTTCTTATCCATGCCAATATGAGAATTCATTGTACATAGCAATATCTTATAATTTATATTTTGTTTCTTTTTTATGTATATTTATGTGAATTTTAGGACACTAATAACCAATACTCTTTAATAATTGAATAATCAATAGACCTTATAAGTTATCACATTACATAAAAATATATTGTCTTGGTAGAATGATAATTAGAACAATTACACCATCATAAAATTTATCTAAAAATAAGTTCTTATCCATGCCAATATGAGAATTCATTGTACATTGAAATATCTTATAATTTATATTTTATTTCTTTTTTATGAAAATTTATGTGTGTGCATGTGAATTTTAGGACACTAACAACCAATACTCTTTAATAATTGGGTAATCAGTGAACCTTATTGCTCATAATATAATCTTTTTGAGATAAATCAATTAATGACCTAATTTAGAAACTTCATAATGATGAACTAAAATTGTACACTATCTATAAACATGGCGAACAAGAGCTTTGATGGAGTTTGAGTCTCTTCCTTTGTCAAAAATGGAGGATAGATTTTTTCTATGGTTAAAACATAGTTATTGAACAAGAAAAAGGAGCAAGGGGAGTAACACAACTCTAATTATCGGATGCTGAATTTTGGGTAACCAAAGGTTGTGGTTGCACATATAGGCCCTTCGACTTTGGATGATGTGCAAGTAGAGGAAAGTAATTTAAGTTTAGATAAAGCTTGTTTTGTCCCAATTTTATTTTTTAGAGTGGTTAAATATTCCTTTTTGGAGAAGATAATTAGCCCAAGTGTGAGATTAGGGCTGGTTCACAAGCCTTACAAATAAATTTTGAAATAGGCTTTGATGGTCACGTTCTATCTGCAAAATAAGAAGAAATAAAAAATAATTATCTATTCCTTTCATTGAAACTCCATACAGTTATGGTCAAGACAATAAAATATATATTGTTAGGAATGAACAATGGTCCAACCAGAATGGACAACATAATAGTGCCATGACACATTTTGCAAAGATCTCTCAGAGAAATGCCTTTTTTGGGCAAGGCATTGCAAGGAAATGTGGTTATAAATCTACCTATGGGGTATACGAGGTATCTTATGGTAGACTCCCTTCACCCATCTATAAAATATTTGGCTAAATCATTACGTTCAAAATGAATGATCAAATATAGTAATTGAAATTGAAAACTTATAAATATAGGATCAATACAACAATGAAGAATCTTGAACTTGATTTGCAGTGATATTTGGGGAAAATACTACAAGTAGTTGAACAGATTAATAATCCAAACCTAGGAAATAGGGTTGTTAAACTTCAAACAACTAAGTGTGAAATGGTTAAGAATAGTGAACTTGATAAACTTTATTCTCAACTAGCATATTCGTAGATGCAAATTGAGATTGTGTCTACTAAGGTTTCATTATTGCCTAACCATCTTCATTGTTGACTTGTGTGCTATTACTTGCTACATTTTCCATTTATGACAATATTTAGACTAAATAAAGCTTGAATGCAACCAAAGGGTTAAAAAACAAAATAAACGACTTTCAAAAAACCATAATAGTAACAACTTCTTACATAACATGCAACTCACCATTGCATTGACAAAATATAAATCTCTTGTTAGAATTTGAAGAATTCAATCACCAAGATCCACTCTATGCAAAATACCTTTCACAAAAGCAAATAATGGAGACATTTCATAATGATCTAAAAGATGAAATATTCATTCAGAGAGAGAATAGAGGGAATTACAAAAGAATTAATAATTACAAAGAGATCAATCCTTATAAAGGAGATCAAACACCAGAAGGTGGAGAAACCTAGGTTGCATGATAATAATTAATAATAGAATTAATTATTATATGCCTAAAGTTTAGCTTACGTGAACTAGAGATAAAAAGTGACTTAATAATTAAATCAATAATGATTTAATTAATAAATGAAAATACCTTTTTACCCTAACACCCCCTTAAGGTAAACTTAGGGAGAAGCTAAAAACCTAGAAACAACTATTGAAAGCAGGAAATGGGTCCCAACAATTTATGGCCTAATCAGGTACCCAAGTACAAAAATATTTGTAAAGAGGAGAAAGGAAGAAAATCTAGTGGGAAAATCCCTCTCTAAAAAGAGATGAAGACTAGTGAAGGACTGAAGAAGCCTCCAAACTAGAGAATGTCCCGGAAGATAGGAACAAAGATCGGGTAGAGAAGACTGTAATCTGCATGAGTGCCCTCAAATGACACTACTCGAATCAGGATGACAAACAAAACATCAAAATTTGAAGATGCAGATGGAAAAAAGACCAAAGACTAGAGAGCTGATCAAAAGAACATGAAGAACACCACTGAAGCATGAAGTTACAAACACTGTCAAATATTAATTGTTGGAACCTCCACTAAAATTGAATCTAATCAGGTAGAGAAGATTGTAATATGTATGAGTGTCCTCAAATGACACTGCTCGTATAAGGATGGAAAACAAGGAAAACATCAAAACTCGAAGATGCAGGTGGAAAAAAAAACCGAAGTCTGAAGAGTTGATCAAAAGATGGAAGGATACCCTCAAAATAGTAATGAAAGAGTGCCCATATGGTAAATGATTCATCTCACCGAAATGCATAGGTAGCCAGCTATTGCATCCGCCTAGTACATAGGAACAAATACTGAACACATAGCTCAGTACTCCATCAAACAAAGGAAGCATTAGAACCAATAGGGAATACCCCCCGTAATGCTGAGCATGGAGAGGTATGACAGGTACACTGAAAGAGGCTGCCAAGAATAACTACATGTCAAAGAAAGTACAAACACATATGAAGGATGGTGTCGAGGATGATCAATCTCTGGACACACATAATGAGGCTAATATCATGGAAGGAACACTCACTTGAAAAATTTAGATCACCCCCCACCCCCATGACACTGTAGTGGGAGTCCAAAGAGACACAAAATGTGCAAGATCCCAAGCATGAATCAGATGGCACTTTATCTCAGTATGTTTGCAAAAAAAGAAATGCTATAGAAATAGATATTTGTAATGCTCAGGAATGACAGAAAGTTGTAAGAACATAAGTAACAGCTAAAAATCTAAAATGAGTCATCCCATGCAAGGAAAATGATCCCAAGACCTGAAACATCCAAGATATCTACCAGATTGCAAAAAAGGAAAAAAAATGAATAAAATATACTTGGATCAGGTTTTGGAAATGATACCCATACAAGAAGAAAGAGCACAGAACCAGCTTTCCAATGATGTAAGGAAGTTAGAAAAAGGAGTCCATATGAGAAAGATATGGCTCCCAGAGTGCAAATAGGAACCCTAAATTTGACTGGCAAAAAACCAAGAAAGACAGAAAAATCAGAAAAATAAACCTCAAAAATCAGATCGGGCTTAGAACCAGTTTTTTGGCAATATCTTGTTTAGCCAAAAAGGCCTCCGTTTGCTCAAGACGAGCAAAAAAAATGAAGACTGCTCCAAAACAAGAAAACCCCCATAAAATCTTTGCTAAATCTAGCGAAGCTCCACTAAATCTGGTGATGCCACTAAATATGGTAGGATTGCAAACATTTCAGCCAAAATTGGCGGAGTGACCAAGAAATTTTTATTTTTATTTTTTATTTTTTTCAAAAATACATGCAAACCCCTATAAAAAAATGGGTTTTTTATTTTATTTTTTTCAAAAATCTGAAAAAGAAATTTTGGGATTTTTTATTCATTTTTCACCTCCCTCAAAAATCGTGTCCAGAATAGGTTGTATAAGCAAAAACAAATTGCTTCAAAATGCAACTGTGTCCAAATTGGACGTGCCTTGTATAGAAATAGGGGTTTTTGGGCCTTTTGAGCGCAACTGTGAGGTCGGTTTGTGTCCAAAGTGCTCAAAAATAGCTCCCCCAAATCCATACAAAAACCTATGAAAAATTGAAACCCTCGACGCTCCAAAAAATCTTTGAAAAACTCAAGAACGGGCTGCAACAGCAAGGCTCTATAATACCATGTTAGAATTCAAAGAATTCAATCACCAAGATCCACTGTATGCAAAATACCTATCAGAAAAGCAAAGAATGGAGACACAACTCATAATGATCTAAAAAATGAAATATTCATTCACGGAGAGAATAGAGAGAATTACAAAAGAATTAATAATTACAAAGAGATCAATCCTTATAAAGGAGATCAAACACCAAAAGGTGGAGAAACCTAGGTTGCATGATAATAATTAATAATAAAATTAATTATTATACGTCTAAAGTTTAGTTTAAGTGAACTAGAGATAAAAAGTGACTTAATAATTAAATCATTATTTCATAAATGAAAATACATTTTTACTCTAACATCTCTTACTAACCATTCCTAAATATTTAACCAAAGGATGCTGACAATAAACATTGATTTATTTATTCACATGTAATAGAGAACACAATAATACCACAAGCCCTTGATAAAATAGAAAAGATGTTCATGACTGAACCAAAATGGATATGGTAGGAACAAGCTTGTACAATATGTGAAATACCAAAATGGAAAAACATAAAATCATATAATATCAACACCATTGATTAGATTGAAGGCAATTCAATCTAAAGTTGATAGCAAAAAAAATTAATTGATTGTTTAAAGATAAAAGGGGATGGAATAATCATTTTAAAAACCTTGTAATGCAAAGAAAACCAATTATTTTTTTCTTTGTAAGAAACTAATTGTGAATTCCTAGAGTTGTTGATAGCTCCAACCTAGATTTTCCCAAACCTGCAAAAAGTAAATGAAATCCAGGATATTAGCTTAAACATCTTGAATTCATTGTCCATGCACTCCAAAAGGATATTCAGTAGTAGTACAGACATATTCACTATCAAATTTCTTATTCACAAAAAATAATATGGTAGAACACAACAAAAATGCAATTAAAATAAAAAGTAAAATCAACAAGGAAGAACTAAATTTCTATACGCCCCTTCACTGAACTTTCCCCCAAGAATAAGCATCTTCTACTGTACTTAAGGCATGCCTATTGAAACGTGGATGGCTAAAAATGCACATCCATGGTTGCCTAAGAAAGTCTACTAAAATACAAATGTCTAAATATGCACATCCATAGGCAAGCATACTAAATTGATGTCCTCAATCACCCATGTACAAAGTCTACAACTAACATAGGAAACCCCAGTGGAGTCAATAATTGAAATTCCCTTTCTATGTATAGATATTTAGAATTGCTAACATCCACATTTCCACCAAAATAAATCTCAGCAGTCATTTTATTTCAATATTCACTAGTCAATGTCATAGGGTGCACATGGACATAAACATATATTTTTTATGGATTATATTGATTTTGGTAAGGCGTTACAAGAGGGTACCGGGTATACCTATTCTTAAGTAAAAAAAATTTAAAATTTCTTACTTGCAAGAAGATTTTTTCTTGAAAAGGATAATTTATTCAACTTAAATCTCAAACTAAATATAAATCCGCATCAAAATGTCGAAGTAGGGACTCAATGAGTACCTTACAACATTTAAATTTATTGTAACCTATGTCAATTGAAGATTTAAGTCTTTTAAGTTTGGTTAGCATAAGAACATAATATTGTATATTTGAACAAATTTCATATTGAAACCTGGCTTTTGAAGATTTGCTTTAGTATTTTTTTTTTTTGTAAATCCCACTTTACTTCTTCCATTCCACCCCCTTTATAAGAAATGTGCCAATCTAGTTTTTCGATAAAAATTTATAAATTTCAAATTGAAAAGACAAAATTTATTCCAAGAATAACCCTTAAAAAGATTAAAGATACTAATCAAAGAAAACAAGGTTTGACCACAATAAACCTAGTACAAACCCTATAATTTCTATGAATAAATTCTAGAATGTTAAAAATAACTATAACCAAACTATACTAAGTGCAAAACCCTATTTTTTAATGTAAGATAGAAAGCAACCCAAATGTTTAGCAACATAATCACTTGCAATCCTTCACACAAAACTATAAAAAATTGGCACATTGCACAAGACATCTTTAAAGTGATGACAATAAAAAGAATAACTAAGTTTATGTATCAAATAGAAGGAAGCAAAGAAAATCTAGAAAAACATCACCATTAGAGAGACATAATACCTAGAAATATTTTTTTGTGATATGGCTCACTCTCTCAGATGTGCATTCATGCTTTCAATGGAAACAAGCTCCTTCCTATTGCATGAAGATATCAATGGCACCATGCAACAAGGCAATAACATTTCAGAGAAATGCATGAACACTTCCACACAGCCTTGGATAATCAAGTTAAGTTGATTCATGGTTTAAAAAAATTAGATAGTTACTTGAATCTGAAACTTTCTTTTGCGACATCAATTGTCGTGAGGAGGGATCTAAAGAGTTCCCTATGGACACCGATTAATTGCAACTGTTTTATTTGTAGTTAGGGAAGGCCTTGTGTAATTGGCCCAACCTTGAAACTAAACTATGAGAGTTCTATTATTAGTAACTAACTAGCTCTAGTGATCACAAACAACCACCCTGTGAAAATTTCATAAATTTGAGATTTAAAGATATGGGTGTACCTATTCGAAGGAGATGTTGCTTTCAAATGATGAACTAGAGAATGAAATCCCCCTTGCAACAACTCTAAAAGGATGAACCACACTACTCTGTTATCATTAAGCCTAGAGGCTTTCTATAGTGGCAGCAAAAGTATTAACCACACTACTATGTCCTCATTAAGCCGAGAGGCTTCCTATAGTGGCTAACAAAAGTATTGGTTAAAAAATTGATTTTTGAATAAATTTGGCGCCTGTCTAAAAAAATGTATTCATTAAGGAAGTGAAAGAGTTGACATGGTAGTTGAAAAAATGTTGTGGTAGTGGAAGAGTGGTGGATAGTAAATATTTATAAATGCATCATGGTAGAATTTGAAACGTATGCAGAGTAGGATAGAAGTGAAAAGACATATACTCCACCGCCTCTTACTTAACCCTCCACTGTGTTGATGAAAATTATTTGTAACTTTTCTCTTCGATTCGGAGACATGGAGACGATGGTGAAGAGTCTCCAAAGGAAGAGAAAAAGAGAGTGATTTCTACCTTATTTGATAGCGATCAAGCAAGTCCTTCCAAGAAGATTCAAACCTCAAATGCGTCATTGAAGGTTTTAAGTCATTCTTTTGTCTAAATTCTATTAACAACACATCCTATTTTCATGCCTTCAAATCCAGCACTGCTAAACTCTGAATGCAAAACAAAATTTAAAGTATTTATGATTATTCTTTTGCCAGGTACAGGTAAGGAAGGAAAGCCTAGGAGAGTGAAGAACGGTTCTACAACAACTCATTTCTCCTTTCAGAAAGGTGCAAACTTGGCCAGAGTCTCTTTCTTGTTGATCAATGGATAATTATTATGAATTTAAACAATTTTTCCTATTTTTATCCTTGCAAATTTTATTCAAATATATATTTACAGCATTCACAGCTGATATCACTCAAAATTTGATAGTTTTTTTTACATTTTGGAATTTTTTCTCGGATTGTAGACAGACACAACGTCTGTGATGCTTGAAGCCATAGGATACATAAAATTTCTGCAGGATCAAGTTCAGGTAATATGAATCACCCTTCCATATTTGCGGAAAACATGCTCATTTGAAAAAGGCTTGTAGATGGTGGTGTAATTGTTCACTATTTGTGCAGTCAAATCCTTGTAAAGTTTCTGCCACCACTTATGTCCTATTTAACTCACTGTTTTCCCACGTTGTGCTTAAAATAACCTCTGTCAGAGATTATTATTTCTTTATGCCTATTGTTAGACGTTGAGGTGTGAGTGAATTGTATGGTTGTAGGATAAATCTATATATCGTTGAATGTTGTAAATGCATGTATCTTTGTATTTCAGACTGATCTAATAGAAAAGAGTTATCCATCCTCTATGTGGATGTAGTCATTTGACGAACCACTATAAAATTTACGTGTTGTGTTTGTTCTTGTTCATTTCAATTTTAGTAATCTTTCATTTAAATTTTTTTTTGTTATTAGTATCAACAATTGGTATTAGAGTCTGGTGTTGAGCTCGGCGTTGAATCAATTTCTGGAAATTGGTGAAGATTTTTTCAAAGCTATGGACGACGCAGATCAATGGAAGATTGAGAAGTTCGCAGGACTGAATTTCAGATTATAGAAAGTGCAAATGGAGTCATTTCTATTCAAGAAAGATCTTTCACCCGCATTAGAAGGGAAAACCAAAAGACAAGGCAAGTTATCATATGAAGTATGGGAGAAAATCAATCAAAAGGTAAAGGAACAATATTTATATTGTTGTCAAGAAATGTTCTATTTAATGTTTCAGCAGAGAAGACAATGAAAGAGCTTTGGAATAAATTTTCTTCTTTGTACGAGATTGCATCAGCATCCAACTAGGTTTTCATTTTGAAAAAGTCATACAATTTGAAAATAAAAGAGGGCGGGGTTATGTCAAATCATCTCAATGATCTCAATACCTTGGTTACTCAACTAGTTTCAGTAGGCATAACTCTAGATGATGAAATTGTTACCCAAAATTGCATATCCTATGAAAATTTTGTTTTATAAACATTATGTGCAGCGGTTAAAGGGGTACATTGGATTTTTTAATGTTCATTTCATTAATGTTCAAGTAACTCTTTCATAGATTACTTAGAATGAAGAGAAAAAGGAAATGCTTTTGTTTATATGAATTTACACAAAGATTAACTTTTTTGTTCATATAACTCAGTATTATACATCATGTGCTGAATATTGAAAGAAATTCTCACACAAGTTGTGAGTATATCTTATTCTATATTGTATGGAAAGCAAAGTAGAAAATAATGATAAAGATAGAAAAGTAAGAGGTCAAGGTAACCAGTCATTGCCTGGAGCTTGACTAGTTGAGAGGTATGAATCTTTACGGTTGTCCTATTGAGCTTTGTGGTCCTTTTTTTCAAATTCATGTATGGGAGAGAAGATAGATTGTTAGATCCAAAAGATCTAAGAAATGCATGATAGACTAAACTCCTTACCTGTCTACCTTTACCATCAAAACCCATTTTACTAGCACAAAAGATAGAAGGAAAATCAGAACAACTTTTCAAGGAAAGAAAAAAAGAATTTTTTATTGCTAACAAGTTTGTTGACTATGTAGATACAGGTATGAATCTCGACAAGTGGGGTAAAATGAGGCTCCCACAAGGGTTGAGCTCAGCTTGTTTGGATAGTATCAAAAAGTAGGTTGTTGGTCCTCAGTTTATTGAGTATCCTCATATATTGTAGGAATCTTATATTCATTCATGCTAGCATAGGTGCAAGTTTTCCAAGCACAAATGATTGCATGAATAAAGCATCCTAGAAATAGGTGAAGATACTGGGGTTTCAAATAATGAGGTGTGTAGAGATCCTGTAATACTAATTTAGAGGCTTAGTATTTCAAAAGTAAAGATCATCAAGATTAACAATGCAGCTATAAAAGGTGTCAGGCATCGTGTATAACAACAAATTAAATGCATCAAAGAAATGAGGTGTTTTCATCCATGGTGAAAATGGTGTGGCATGGCCCAAAATCAGTTAATGACGAGCATCCTCTTATCACAGTCACTTAACGGATCAATGCTATGAATGCAGATAGGAAGATCAAGATAATATATCAGAAATATCAAAAGGACATGTTATCACTATACATGAAACCTTTTATTGCATTGTTTGAAACAGAGAAAGAGAAAAAGGAAAAAATCAATTGATTGATTAAGGGAAAGGTTTGGTTAAACTTGAAACCTTACAGATCATAATGAATGAATTAAATTCATGCAAGCACATAATAGAGAAATAAAGCCTATAATATTTATATAGCAATATCATATGAAGAGAACGTATGAGAAAAGCCCCAAAGCAACACTTCTGATTTAGGGGAGCTGCGTACAGTCATAAAGGATCAACACTATTAAAAGAAGGAGCAACTTTAGTAAGTAGTGTTTTCAAGATCAATAGGACAAGTGGCATGAGTTTCAAGAAGTAATGAATTAGTGACAACAATACCAACTGAATGGGGAGTATCTATAATTACATTCCTATAAGTGATTGGAGTTTTTTAAGATATCATCATCAAATGCTCTATTGAACAATGATAGAAAATGAAAGCATAGCAATATAGTGATCACAAAAATTTTGATTGTAACAACATTGAAAAGTGGTTAAGTTTTATGCTATATCAACAAGGTACAATGGGATTCATAGTGATTGTGTGGCTGCTAGGTCAGAAAAATCAGTCTGTTGTTGCATTTTATCATTTACTAAGTTATGGAATACATAAAGGAAATTTGCAGCCACAATGACCGATGTATAGTGCTATTCAGTATGGTTTAAATGAGCAGGGTTTTAATATTTTTCCTGTTCTCATTTAGTTGTGCAAACAAGTATATCAACAACTTCAAGATTAAAATGATCATGGTGCCATGTATTTTTTTTAAATGACAAGGAAGGAACTATCACAGTGAAGCAAGGAGGATCAAATAGAAGATATACAAGTTTTTTTTAAAAGACAAAGGGTGTTATCATTTCCAGTATCTGAAAAGAGAAGATCACATATATATTTCTCCAATGTACAATCATATTTGATGTTAATCATTTCTTTTTATATCAGAGATACATGTTGTTGTGATGAGTGGTGGAAAATAAAGTAAATGGCTTATTTTATGTCATTGGTATATTAAAGGGAGAATCTCATGAGTTTTGGCTAGAATCGACATCCATAGAAGAACAGTAAGCAAGCACCCATATGCCAAATACAAACCTGTGGCCTAATATAAATATAAATCATAAATGCACAGAGAACCATTGCAAGTACACAAGTTTCTCAAAAAAAAAATTCCAGAAAGTTGTCTATGGTGGCATCCTCATTAAAATGCAAGCATAGTGAAAGCCACATGGTTTTTTTGAAAATAAAGAAGGCAGCTTGAAGACAAGCAGATTAAAGAAAGAAACAGAGATACATCTTTCTCTAAGCCCGTAACTTGAATCAAATTTGAATATATTTACTCAAAATTTCTTTTTTTCCAGCATGATTCTTAGAAAAGGGAGCTTGAGTATGTATTTTGTTGTTTAAAAGAAATGTTCATTTGCCAATAAAATGTTCCTAAAATCCTCATAAACAAGAGACCAGAAGAGTTGTTTTCCTTGATACCTATAAGAGAGAAGACTTGAATTTGTAGCGTGGGTGACAATGGCTCCTAGATTTTCCAAAGACATCCATCCATGGCAGCGTGAGTGACAGAAAGACATCCATCCATGGTGGAAGCTTAGGGTTCTCAAACCCTCACTCTCATAAGCATAAAGAGATGAAAATGATGCAATATGTTTTAGGGTTGGGCATTAGGTCACCCTTAAACACATTGAATTATTTTTAAAGTCTGCGACTAATGCCTCTGTAATGGCATTTAAATACATAGTATTATGTCACTTAATATTATAATCATATGTTTCCTTAATATATGATTATAATATTAAGTAAAATAATATTTTTGTCTTTATTATTATTATTTAATTAAACTCTAAAGTGAGCGAACCACTAATATTTAATATTATTAATAAACCTGGTTCAAGTGCTCAATTGGGAAAGAACCAGTAAGAAAACCCAATATCCTAGCCCAATTACAAAAGATAACTATGGTGACGGGTAATACAAAAATGAAATTAACTTCTAAACATTAGACCAAACCACTACCATAAATGAACATTACATACATATTTAGCAGCATATCTAGTGTGGTATATTTACGTCGTAACCCATATTTTAATCGATCGATCAAAACCATTATGCCCTAAAACTGAGACCAAACAATATTTTCTTTTCAATAACATTCTAGGGCAAAAACCAAAACACCAAAAAAACATCTTGAAGATTGTTCATTCCTCCATTGCCAAAGGATCAGCATCAACAGTTGGACAGTTTATTATTGTTTCCTTGAAGAATTTTTGTAATTTAATAGTTATTAATTGATGTATTTTATAAATCAATTAATAAATATTAAGAAACTTTTAGGAGTCGATGATAATGACAGGTTGGAGAGATAAGGGTGTTTTAATAGATTTAAATACTTCTTCTCAAAAGTTGTAACCGTTTGGAGACATAAGGAGAGCATCTAGGGGTTTTGGAGTGGATTTAGGAGATGTTAGAGGGATTTTAAGAGTGTTTCTGAAATGAGACCTATTATTGGGTTTTTAAGGGGCTTTATGAGCTAGTTGAGTTTTTTGAGGCTTGTTTTAAGAGAACTTAAGGTTCCTTTATGGTTGTGGAGACTTTTTCCAACCAGTTTCCCTTATTCCATGGCTTTGAGACCCCCTTTTGGGGGCCTATTTTCTAGCATCCGACCCTTGGTGGTTGAGGAGTTTGGTACTTAGTGAGTTTTGGGGCTCATTTCAGAGGGAGTTATGATTATGCAGAGGATACTTTTTGTGACATTTTTATGTCCTTGAGCTATTGTTGAAACATAATATATAGTGACTGATTTTTTGGAGAAGGATATTATCTTAGTTGCTTTTAGTCTTTGTTTCGTCTCTGCATATCTGAGTGCACTATAAGTGATTGATAAAGGTAATTTTGTGAATTTTTTCATTCCTTATTGTCTTGTCTCATTTAAGTACCCATTTGCGAGAGTGTATGTTTGTTTGCAGGTTATAGTGTGTGTTTATGACTTGAAAGTTGTTAAGTGAGAATCTCTTTTCCTTAATAGTCTCATTCCAGACCCTACTATGAAACATTTATGCAAGCCTATATAGGAAATTTTTACTTTCCCTTAAGTCAAATAATACTAAACCAGCACTTCATCATTTTTTGGTTATAATTCAGAACAGTTTGGTGCATCACCTAGTAAGGTAAAAATTTGAATTTTATGTTATTTTTCAGTTCTTTCCTGCATTTTTTTTCTCTCCCTTTTCTTCCCAGGGTTTAGTTTAGTTTGGATTCAAATAGGTGATTATCCAATAGGAACCGGCCTAGAATCTAGAGTTTTCATTTCAAGTATTGCATATCCCACATGCAGAAGGGAATCCCATGTTATGCTAAATTATTAAGCTTTAGAGTTTAATAGGGTGCAAATTTTGGTGCATAACAATTTTGGCACGCCTGGTGGGACCTCAAAAAGAGGTCCATTTTTTAAATTTTATGTTGTTTTGATATGCTAACAGCATAATACAAACCTGTAAGAGGTTGTTTTGAAGTATATCTGGTGACTCCATGGTGACAAGAACAAGAAAGATCCAATGTTGTTGAAAATTTTATAAGAAAGATTGAAACAAGGAGCTCAAATTCTTTTGATTTTTTACAGTTTTCCCCACCAAGAAGAAGAGGGACAACACTCCATAGAACACCTCCTTCAAAGATATTTCAATCTACACCTCCTGGAGCAGAAGATGTGCCCTTATTGTTCTATACAAGAAGGAGAAGAAGGTCTTCAAGCGGGGAGGTTTTAAGGCATTCATCTTCGCCAACTGTTAGAGAAGAGTCTTTTTCCTTATTTTTTGTAGAATATTTTGCAGCAGGAGATACAAAATCAGCATCCCAAGGTACTACTTTTTTAGCAAGTACAAGTGCAGCTGCAGCCCCTAAAGATTTTATTGAGCAAATATCAGCCCCAAAAATGGCAAGGCCATTCGCGTTTGTACCTTTTAATTAGGGCAGCCCACTAAACTTTTCCCAGCACCATGACATACCATTGGAACCATTAAAAAGTCTGTCTGATTTTACTGGAGAAGATCAAACCTCTGCTTTTGAGCATATCAGAGATGTGGCTAATCTTTGTAATGTGCATCACATCACTGAAGAAGATGTGTTTGTCAAGTTGTTAGCAGCACCTTTCAAAGGGAAAGCTTTACAATAGTTCATAACTTTTCCAATAGGTTCAATTGATTCATGGGAGAAGCTTGGAGATTCTTTAAGTAAGTTTTTGAGGATAAATCAAACCACTTGTCCCTAGTAGAGCAACTCACTACCATTAAAAGGGCCCCTCAAGAGAAAATGATAGATTTCAATACTCAGTTTCTTAGGACATGGAATATGATTCCTATTACTATAAGGCCTTCACCTGACTATGCTTTTATGTACTACTTAAAGAGTTTGAACAGTGATATTTCTATTATGATTCAATCTATGGGAGGTACCTCACTGCCCCAAGCATCTGATATAGCTATTAAGGAAGAGAATATTCTTATACAAGTCAAAAAAAATCCCCAAGGCCACCCATGCCCATTTTTCCTAATATTCAATCCAATATTCCCTTGCAGGTACCTCCATTTACTCCTTTACATGTTGCATTAGGACCTCAAGCTGATACAAGTCATGAAGTATCAATTCCAGAGCCTTTCGGCCAAGAGCTAAAATAGATTAAAAGCAATCAGAAAAAGATAGAAAGTATATTACTGACTCTAGGTAACGAGTTAACCAACATTAAGAAGCAATATCAAGGGCCTAGACCATCTTTTCAAAAATAAAACTAAGGATTTAATCAGCAGTATTAAGGGCAGGGACAACAATATCAGAAAAATAGGTAGCCATATCAAGGAGCTTACCAAGGTCAGAGGAAAAATCAGAATCAAAGGTCATTACAACCTTACACCCCAGCACCCCTCAATGCTACAAATCTAGTTAGGGATCTTGTACTAGCATAGACTAACCTAGTGACGGAATATTGATGGTGATATCCCTGCAATCAAGCACACAACGAAGTTACATGTTGAAACGGAGTAACTAATCAGGTACTCATGGTACAAAATGTGTAAAGTACACAACCGAGTGGATCTTCTAATGCATCTGAGCCATAGAAAGATGCACAACCAAATGAAACTGCATTCCTTAATTGGCAAGGAGAAGAGTTTTGTGGTGTAAATGGTGACTCTTGAATCATAGCCAATACTCAGGCTAAGAAAAGAGCTCTAGAAATGGAGCAAACAACAGAGAAAGGGAAGACAACTGTAACTGCAGAGCCATCACCTACACCAACTACAATCATACTAAAAAGACCTCTTGTCATCCTGACTCAGGAGATTCAACCCCATAAGGATGCAGACCCTGTTATAGCCAAAACATACCAGAAGGTACATGTAGCAGTGTCTTTCAATATTGTGGACATCATGAATAAAATGAATGTCACAATGACTATGTGGGATTATTTGGCCATTTCGGGACAACTTGAGATATTGAAGAAGGCATTATCTGAAGAGGTAATTATGTGGCAATCCATTGATGATGTTGGTAAGAGTGTGTTGGTCAATGTTTATCAAGGAAAGAAAGTTCAAAACAATAGCGAGGAAAAGGTTACTGTTCAAGGTAACAATGTGAAACCACCTCCTTTTTATGTGTCATTGATAATTGGAAACAATTTGTTACACAATTGTATGGTGGATAGTGGATCCATGAGCTCAGTCATGGCCAAGAAGATAGTTGACCAGCTAGGATTAAAATATGAACCAATTAAAAAAGGAGTAGTACAGCTTGACGACTGGTTAGTTAATATAGTAGGTTTGATCAAAGATGCAAGTTTAACCCTCCATGCTAGTCCTAAATTCTCTATTCTTCAAGATATCTTTGTCATTGACCTTCCTCCTTATTTTTCCTTATGTTTATCAAGAGAATTCAAATCCAAGATAGGAGTATATCTTTCATTTGATTGGTCTCATATGTTGTTTTGTACTAGATATGGAACAAAAGTAACCATTAAGTCTTAGTTGTTAACAAAGGACCATATAGAGCCTTATGTACCCAATGTCATCAATACAAATTGTCTTTCATTTGATGATAATGATGTTTTGGCCACAAATGAAACAAATACCCAAACTAAGAATATTCCAGATATCTTGTTATATGGGTGGGCAGCAGAGAATGCTTTAGAAGTTGAAGCTAGTGTTGTTTTGGATTCTATTCTAGGTAAGTACATTTTTTAAGAAGCTGGTTTGGTAATGCCAAACCTTTTTAAGTCAACTGATGAAGTTCCAGAATAACAAGGTGAGGTTTGGGAAAAAACAATTTTGTGCTGGTGTTGGTGCAATGCTAGTGTCTCCTAAAGGTGAGAAGTATTAGGGTATATGCATGAAGATGGGGGACCAAAAAGGTGCCAAACTTTTTTTAGTCCCCCAAAAGCCATAGGGCATACGCCCTATAGCGCGCACGCACTATGGCTTTGATTGCCTGAGCCTAAGGCTTGGGAAATCAAATCCAATAGCGCATGCACCCTATAGGGCGTACGCCCTATGTAAAATTATGAAAAATGCTTAAGGGAGGGAGGAAGAAAGCCCAATAGACCCTGCCAGACCAATTTTGGCACTAGGCCAATACATAAAATGTAACATTTAAGTTCTTATACTTAAGTTACATTTTATGTATATACTTCCAGGATGTTTGAGACTGGTTTCAGCTTCATAGGAGTTAAGATAAAGATTCTGGATTTTGAGGGTTTTTAGGAAATTTCAAACTTAGCCAAATTTCAGGAATCAGCACATTGTCTTGAACATGATTCTCAGTGGACTATTGATTATAATCTTAAGCCCTTGACTTGATTAAGGACACTCTTTAGGGTTCTTAGTGGTTTTAATGTATCATATTGGGCCCTAAGTGGTCATAGGTCCCCTTAGGACCCATTACGACCCGTTAGGACACATTAGGGCCTCTTAAGACCCCTTAGAACATAGTAATCATCATAGGACACACTAATGGGCTCTAATGTGTACTAGTGTCTCATAAGGGGTTTTAATGGGTTCTAAGTGGTCCTAGGAAC
>MU227727.1:167768-192309 GCA_018584345.1 Thuja plicata
AACAAAAATAGTTTAATAATAAAACCTGTCACTATAACACTTATACTAAAATTATTTCTAAAAAATACTAATATAATAAAATCTAACCCTTGTGATTAGTAATGTGATATCTTGTAATGTTTTGTATATATTTTCAAGTGAGGGTTTGTGAAACTTTAGAATGCTTAGGGCCTTATGAGTATCTTGGTTCTATCTCCTAGCACGTGGGGTGGAACTTCACCAATTTAACATGGTTGGGTGGCAAAAATCTTACGAGGTCCAGTTTGTGGTTCGTGACTTGGATGTGTTCAATTCTATGCATTAATGAAGACCTTTCTATTATCATTCTTTCTGAAAGAAATATGTAAAGATATGTTTTAATGCCTTCAGGCCATTTTTGTACTTACTATTGTAATGATATTCATTATCAAGAAAATGTAATTATAAAGCAAAGCAATGTAATTGGGAGGGATAGTTCTAGGGTTTATTTTAAGGGATATTATTTGAAAGATCAAAGTTGAAATGTAAAGTGTAAATATTGAATTACTCTCTCTATCTCTCCTATGTTAAAATAAAAGGAAATGTTTATTATGCTAAGGTTAAAATGTAATTTGTAAGAATAGCTATTTCAATGTGTAGGAGAGAGAAATGAAATTGATATATAATTGTAAATGAAATGTTTTTTTTTTTTACCCCATCTCTTAAGTTATGAAATGTGAAAGGAACCCATAACGAATCAAGTCTTATGACCAAAAATTGCAACTAACAAATTTTTTTCTAACATTACATCATTAATACATTCACAGTTACCTTCCTTAAGGTTCCCTTAATGAATTCATTTAATAACATATTTACATTACTTATCCAAATTGAATTTCATTTCTTTTCTTTACTTTCACATGTCATAACTTAACAGATAGGGTAAAAAAAAAACATTTCATTTACAATTATATATCAATTTCATTTCTCTTTCCTACACATTGAAATAGCTATTCTTAGAGATTACATTTTAACCTTAGCATAATAAAAATTTCCTTTTACTTCAACATAGGAGAGATAGAGAGAGTAATTCAATAGTTACACTTTACATTTCAACTTTAATCTTTCAAATAATATCCCTTAAAATAAACCCTAGAACTATCCCTCTCAATTACATTGCTTTGCTTTATAATTACATTTTTTTGATAATGAATACCATTACAATAGTAAGTACAAAAATGGCCTAAAGGCATTACAACATATCTTTACATCTTTCTTTCAGTAACAATGATAATAGAAAGGTCTTCATTAATGCATAGAATTGAACACATCCAAGTCACGAGCCATGAACAGGGTCTCGAAAGATTTTTTCCATGCAACCATGTGAAACTGGTGAAGTTCCACCCCTTGTGCTAGGAGATAGAACCAAGATACTCACAAGGCCCTAAGCATTCTAAAGTTTCACAAACCCTCACTTGAAAATAAATACAAAACATTACAAGATATCACATTACTAATCACAAGGGTTAGGTTTCTAGCATACCCTCTTGTTGAGTGTCA
Source organism: Thuja plicata (assembly GCA_018584345.1). Classification (NCBI taxonomy): domain Eukaryota; kingdom Viridiplantae; phylum Streptophyta; class Pinopsida; order Cupressales; family Cupressaceae; genus Thuja; species Thuja plicata. The sequence goes on from MU227727.1 coordinate 169,287, forward strand.
TCACATATCTGGTATTTTAGGATCCTCCCTGGCAACCATGTAACCCTAGTACCCCCTTTCTGAATAGGGATCCTCCCTGGCAGTTACCCATGGTCTTGGTACTCCAACAGGACTATGTCTCCATTAATATATTTTGTTTCATTATCTTTTGTTTCTCCCCTTTCCCTGATTCATTATTAGGTTATCACTTTTTACTAACCCACCCATAGGATCATCTGGAAACCACTTTAGGGTTCCAACACCTATGGTGAGCCACTCACCTAGGGTACCTATTCGCCTACCCAAACACACAAGCCATGAAAAGATTAATTACTTTCAAAAGATTCATCTCACAGGTCTAGGGAACCCTCCGGTGCACTCAAGCCACCCGAACGAGTCCTAGCCTTCTATTATGGATTCTATCGTAAGAAAAGTACTAAAATCACATGAGTAACATCTTATAATGCCAAAAAAACTATGTATAAACATTCATAGGGTACAACATATAACTTTCCACATGCATTAACACAATGTTCCATAACTTGTTCATAAATCTAGGGAACCCTCATGTGCCTGAAATTTGGCTAAGTCTGATTTTTTTTTTTTAATCCCCAAAATCTAAAATTTGCATCTTAACTCCTATGAAGTTGAAACCTATCTCAAACAGCCTGAAAGGTATTTATACAAATATAACTTAATGTATCAGACTTATACTTAAATGTTATATTTGTATAAATCCTGGATTCATAGAAGAACTACTGTGTGTATATGTCGAAGAGATATATTATGTATTATTATTTCTCTCTCTCTCTCTCTCTCTCTCTCTCTCTCTCTCTCTCTCTCTCTCTCTCTCTCTCATTTTTCTCTTTTGTGTCTAATATAGGGCGTACACCCTATAGGGCGCATGCCCTATAGTAATTATAGGGCATACACCCTTTTAATGACATTGAAGTTTACCAATCCTAAGGCTTGGATTTTCCTTGGATTTCCAACCCAAAGGCTTGGAGGATTCAAACAGGTTTGAGACGTGTTTTCCAACAAACCTACAAAAAAATAACATTTTTTCTTGTGTGCTCCCCGTCAGGTTTGCACATGGTTCAATAACGAAAAAATTAGACGGCATGATATTGTAGATCTCTATGATAGCTATCTAACTATGTAATTTATTTTGAATTCTCATTATGTTAAGCATTTCATCTCTAATTTCTTTTCTAAGTATGTCCAATTTTTGTCAGAAACCAACGTGTATTCATTTGGGCTTAGATTTTGGATCGTTCATCAAATTTTGAAAAAAAATACATTTTCAAAAACCAGACTCCATTCTACACACTTTAAAAAAAATAAGTTTTGATTTTCAAGAAGTTTTCAATGATTTCTAGGGGGAGCACACAAAAATTTCACATTTTCAGGATGTGTCCACTTCGGAAAATGGAAAAACATCACACTTTCATCAAAAAAATAGTAGAAAAATCGGGGATAAACTAGGTGGTGTTAGCTAATTTCTCACCGGAGCGATTAATTTTTTTTTTTTAAAAAGTTAACATTTTAGGGGGAGCACACTAGACGCTATGTTATGTTTTTTCACAAAAAATAGGACCACTTTTTGTGATCCCCCTTTTTAAGGGCCTTAATCTGCACCTTTTCTAAAATAAATTAGTAGTTTAGAAATTAGATTTGGACTAGAACAACTCTTGTTTTTGTCACATTTTAAAATTTTGAATGTAACGATCCTCAATTTCTCGTTGAAGTTCAAAGTTTGTTGATTTCAGAAAAAGAGTGGCATCTTATACCCCCTTTTTGCTTCCCCATCTTTGTGCACTTACCCATTATGTAGCATTCAGATTTGATTTTTCTTGCACTAACAACACTGTTGACTATGAAATTTTGATTAATGGGTTGGAATGGGCTAGGAAAAGAGGTATTAAGGCCCTGAAAGTTCATGGTGATAGTGAATTAGTTTTTAATCAGGTAAGAGGAATACATGTTGTTAAGGATGATGCTTTAAAAGATTAAGCATAGGGTATGGGATGCAATTGAAGATTTTCATGCTTTCAATATAGTTACAATTCCTCGAAAGTTGAACCAACATGCTGATAGGTTGGTTGTTATAGGAGCTCTATTTGATATTCCTAACAATATTACAAAAGGTTGTGACCAAAAGCATATTAAAGTTATTGTTAGGCCTTCAATTCCTAATAACAATGTCAATTGGAAAGTGTTTGAAAGTGATGAATAGATTCTACAATTTCTTCTTGAAGAGGACATTTTTCAGTATCTAATCAAGATAGGCTGAAACAAAATTATGAAGATCAAGTGGTACAACTTAATTCCAATAAGTTGCCTAAAAGACTTGTAAATTTGGAAACAAATTTCAATACTGATGACCAAGGAAAAAAGAACAAAACCAGCTTGTTGGTCCAGCAAGAGCATTATGTAGATTTGGAGATTAAACCGGGTAAGACTTTAAATTTTTGAAAAATAAGTTCTAATTCGGGAAAAGAAATCTTATATTCATTTGTTTCAAGAGTTCAATGATATTTTTGCTTGGAAACATGAAGATTTGAAAGGTTTTAACACAGCACTTGCTCATCATACCATAGAGTTAGAACCCAATGCAAAACCAATAAGGCAAAGATAGAGACCAGATAACCCCAAGCTTGAACCTCTCGTGCATAAAGAAGTCCTCAAATTGATTGAGAGTGGCATTATTTATCCTATTAAACATACTAGTTGGGTGTCTAATCTGGTTCCCGTAAGAAAGAAGAATGGGGAATTGCGGTTTTGTGTTGATTTTGGAGACCTTAATAGGGCTTCTTTGAAAGATCGCCACCATTTTCCATCTATGGAACAAATTCTACAATGTGTTTCTAGTTCTGAACATTTCTCACAGCTATTAGATGGTTATTCAGGATATAATCAAATCCTAGTTAATGAAGTGGATCAATTTAAGACCAAATTTACAACCAAACGGGGAGCCATGGCCTACCAAAAGATTTATTTTAGTCTATCCAATGCAGGTGCAACTTTCTAGAAAGATATGGATATGAATTTCAGCAAACGTATGTATAAATTTGTGCTAATGTACCTTGATGATATCACAGTTTATTCTAAGTAGGCAGAAGATCATATTAATCATCTGAGGAAAATATTTGAAAGGTGTAGAGAGTTTGGAATCTCTCTTAACCCTAAAATATGTGTGTTTGTAGTGCATGAAGGTAAGTTGTTAGGATATATTGTTTCCAAACAAGGTATTATAGTGGACCCTGAGAGAGTTGTAGTCATTTTAGAATTACCTTTGCCACATCATAAGAAGGGGTTGCAATCCTTCATAGGTAGAATTAATTTTGTTAGACATTTTATGCCTAATGTTGCTAATCTATTGAAGCCTCTAACGGCTATGTTAAAGAAAAATGCAGCTTTCAGTTGGACTAGAGAAAGGAAGGACAACTTCCAAGCTATTAAGAAGGCTTTAGTAGCAGCTCCTACCTTGTTGAATCTTGATTTCAGAAAGGACTTTATTCTATATGCATATGGTGGATTTGAATTTATCTCAACAATGTTGGTCCAACAAAATTTAGAGGGTTTAGAATAACCCATTGCCTTTTTTAGTAAGGGCTTAGAGGAGTATGAGAAAAGGTACATTTTTTGTGGAAAAACATGTCTTTGTTGTTGTGAAGAGCCTCAAGAAATTTAGGCATTTATTGACCCATAATAAGGTACATCTGAGAGTAACTCACCCAAGTGTCAAGGAGTTTTTACTTTGTAAAGACTTAAATGAGAAAAGAGTTGGTTGGATAACAAGGTTCATGGAGTATGAAGTGGATATAAAAGTTACTAAGCTAGTCGGGGGTAAGGGTATTTGTGAATAGATGACTGATGAAGAAGCTTGGAGAGTAAGAAACAAACAGAAACAACTTTAGTTATATATGTAGAAGAGGAAAATGATAGGAAAAAAAATTGGTTACAAGACATGGTGCATTTCCTACAAACAAGTGAGTGTCCCCCAAGTTTGGATAAAGGAAAGAGAAGGTACTATAGAGTATAGTATGTCCCTTTTGTGTTAATTAATGATATTCTTTACAGAAAGGATCATAATGGTGTCTTTCTTAGGTGCATTGATTCAAAACATATTGCAGAAGTCTTGTATGAATTTCATGATGGACCTTCAGAAGGTCATTTCTCTCCTAGGACTACTTCTTTTAAAATTGTGAGGGTTGGCTATTATTGGTCAACTATTTTCAAGGACAACCATGTGTATGTCAGAGAATGTATGAAATGTGCCATGTTTTCAGGGAAAGAGAGGCTTCTAGCCTTACCTTTGCATCCAATCAAGACAAAGCAACCATTTGTAAGATGGGGTATTAACCTCATAGGTCCAATAAACCCCCCATCTAGTGCAGGAGATAAGTGGATAATCACTGCAACTGATTATTTCACTCGTTGGACAGAAGCAACAACATTAAAAGATGCTAATAAAGCAGTTGTTTTAAATTTCTATGATGATATCATTCACAGATTTGGAATCCCTAGTTCCATAATAACTGATAATGAACTTGCTTTCATAGGATTGAGGGTGACTGATTGGGAAATTAAACATGGTATATACTTGAGTACTATCTCAAATTACTATCCTCAGGGCAATGGATTGGAAGAGTCCACTAACAAAAATTTAATCAAAATCATCAAGAGGACTTTGCAAGATAATTGGCGGGATTGGCAATCTAAATTGAAGGTTACCCTATGGGTAGATAGAATTACTCCTAAGAAGATAGTTGGGAACTCTCCTTACATGTTGGTCTATTGTAAAGAAGCTCATTTATCCATTTCAACTGAGTTGCCAGCTTTGGATCTTTCTATCCAGCTTGTTCTTTTTGAGGAGGGGGACCCTTTGCAAGTACACTATGCTCATCTTATGGATTTGGAGGAGAGTAGATACAATGCTATATAGACTATGGAGTTTCAAAAATTTCAAATCAAGAGGATTTTTGACAGAAAAGAAAGACCAAGTAAATTTAATGTTGGAGACGTAGTACTCAAGTGGGATTAACTTAAGAGAAGACCAGTAAAGCATACTAAGTTTGATTCTTTTTGTAGACAGAGAAAGAAAGCCTATAATCTTCCTGTAGCAATATCATAAGAAGAGAACCTATGAGAAAAGCCCCAAAGCAACACTTTTGATTTAGGGGATCTGAGTATAGTCATAAAGGATTAGCACTATCAAAAGTAGGAGAAGCTTCAGTAAGTAGTGTTTTCAAGATCCAAAGGACAAGTGGCATGAGTTTCAAGAAGTAATGAATTAGTGACAGCAATACCAACTGAATGGGGAGCAACCATAATAATATTCTTGTAAGTGATTGAAGTTTTTTAAGATGTCATCATCAAATGCTTTATTGAACAATGACATCAAATGAAAGCATAGCAATATAGTGATCACAAAAATTTTGATTGTAACAACATTAAAAGAGGTTAATTTTTATGCTATGTCAACAAGGTACAATGGGATTCATAGTGACTATGTGGCTGCTAGGTTAGCAAAATCAGTTTGGTGTTGCATTTTATCATTTACTAAGTTATGGAATACATAAAGGCAATTTGCAGCCACAATGACCGATGTATAGTGCTATTAAGTATGGTTTGAATGACCAGGTTTTAATATTTGTCATGTTCTCATTTAGTTGTGCAAAAAAATATATCAATAACTTCAAGATCAAAATGATAATGGTGTCATGTATTTTTTATTTTAAATGACAAGGAAGGAACTATCATAGTGAAGCAAGGAGGACCAAATAGAAGATATACAAGTTTTATTAAAAGACAAAGGGTGTTGTCATTTACAGTATCTGAAAAGAGAAGATCCCATATATATTTCTCCAATGTACCATCATATTTAATGTTAATCATTTTTGTTATATCAGAGATACAGGTTGTTGTTTCTACATGATGAGTGGAAAATGAAGTAAATTGCTTATTTTATGTTACTGGTATATCTAAGGGAGAATCTCGTGAGTTTTGGAAAGCATCAAAATCCATAGAAGAACGGTAAGAAAGTACCCATATGCCAAAACCTCATATAAATGCAAATCAAAAATTCATAGAGAACCATTGCAAGTACACAAGTTTCTCTGAAAAAACTTCCAAAAATTTGTTTATGGTGATATCCTCATTAAAATGAAAGCATAGTGAAATCCAGATGGTTTTTTCAAAAAAAAAAGAAAACAATTTGAAGACAAGCTGAAAAAATCCAAGAAACAGAGATACATCTTTCTTTAAGCCCGCGGCTTGAATCAAATTTGAATATATTTACTCAGAATTTCTTTTTTTCCAGCATGATTCTTAGAAAAGGGAGTTCAAGAATGAATTTTGTTGCTTAAAAGAAATGTCCATTTGCCAATAAAATGTTCCTGAAATCCCCATAAATAAGAGACCAGAAGAGTCATTTTCCTTCATACTTGTAAGAGAAAAGACTTGAATTTGCAGCGCGGGTGACAATGGCTTGTAGATTTTCCAAAGACATTCGTGCATAGCAGGGCGAGTGAGAGAAAGATATACATCCATGGTGGCAACTTAGGGTTCTCAAACCCTCACTCTCGTAAGCATAAAGAGATGAAAATGAAGCAATATGTTTTAGGGTTGGGCTTTATGTCGCCCTTAAACACATTGCATTATGTTTAAATTTGGCGTCCAATGCCTTTGTAATGGTATTTAAATACAAATTATTATGTCACTTAATATTATAATCATATGTTTCCTTAATATATGATTATAATATTAAGCAAAATAATATTTTTTGTCTTTATTATTGTTTCCTTGAAGAATTTTTGTAATTTAATAGTTATTAATTGGTGAATTTCATAAATTAATTAATAAATATTAAGAAACTTTTAGGAGTCGGTGATAATTAAAGATTGGAGAGATAAGGGTGTTTTAATAGCTTTAAAGACTTCTTCTTGGAATTTGTAACCGTTTGGAGACATAGGGAGAGCATATAGGGGTTTTAGAGTGGATTTAGGAGATGTGAGAGGGATTTTAGGAGTGTTTCCAAAATGAGACATAGTCTTGGGTTTTGAAGGGGTTTTATGAGCTAGTTGAGTTTTTTGAGGCTGTTTTAAGAGCACTTAAGGTTTTTTTATGGTTGTGGAGACTTTTCCAACCAATTTCCCTTATTCCATGGCTAATTTGGGAGAGGGTTTTGATTATGCAGAGGAGATTTTTTCTGACATTTTTATGTTCTTGAGGTATTATTGTATGTGTCTATAACTCATTTTTGAAACATAATATATAGTGACTGCTTTTTTGGAGCAGGATATTATCTGAGTTGATTTTAGTCTTCTTTTCTTTTCTGCATATCTGAGTGCATTATAAGTGATTGATAAAGGTAATTTTGTGAATTTTGTCATTCCTTATTGTCTTATCTCATTTAAGTACCTATTTGCGGGAGTGTATGTTTGTTTGCATGTTATAGTGTGTGTGTTTATGCCTTGAAAGTTGTTAAGTGAGAATCTCTTTCCTTAATAGTCTCACTCCATACCCTACTATAGAACATTTATGCAGGCCTATATAGGAAATTTGTACTTTCCCTTAAGTCAGATAATACTAAACCATCACTTAGTCATTTTGTGTTTATGATTCATAGCAGTTTGGTGCATCACCTAGTAAGATATAAATCTGCATTTTATGTTATTTCTAGTTCTTTCCTGCATTTTTTTCTCTCCCTTTTCCTCTTAGGGTTTAGTATAGCTTGGAGTCAAATAGGTGATTATCCAATAGGAACCGGCCTAGAATCTAGAGGTTTTATTTTAGGTATTGCATATCGCACATGCAGAAGTGAATCCCATGTTATGCTAGATTATTAAGCTTTAGAATTTAATAGGTTGCAAAATTTGGTGCATAACATAAATAAAATCCATTTTTTTATTATGTTCATTGTTGAATAGTTGGGAAGGGGTGGTAATGGAATTTAGCACTTTGGTGGCTACTAAAAGTAAATTCAAATTTGAAGAGGTTGTGGCCATGCTTCTCAGCGAAGACATGAGCAGAAAAATCAAGAACCCTCGTCCGGTGACTCCTTGACTGATGTACATACTGGTGATTAAGGAAGGAGTCAAGATAGAGGTAGAAATAAATATCAAAGATTGTCTAAATATGAAAAATGATCTCATTCCAAAGGAAGAAATAGTGCTTTTTGATTTTGTGGTAAATCTGGTCATACCAAGAAAAATTGTTGGAATTACAAAAGGGCACAAGATAAAGTGAGAGATAATGAAGTCAACATTATAGCTGATAAAGATGATGGTATTTTGGTTTTCAAGCCTGCTAGTGACATGAATGCAGATTGATGAGTACTTGATTATGGTGCCTCATTCCATATTACTTTGTGTTAGAGTGCTTTCACAAATTATCAAGAAGGTACATTTGGAAAAAAAATTCTTTGAGATAACAAAGAATGTGAAATAGTAGGAAAAGGCGGCATGTTATTATCTTTGCAAAATGGTAATAAATGGTTATTGAAGGATGTGATACATGTTCCCACTCTCAAAAGAAATCTAATTTTTGTGAGTCAACTTTATGCTCAAGCTGTAATGTTAACTTTTCCTTAGATTCTTGGAAGGTAAGAAAAGGTGTGTTGGTTTTAGAAAAATAAAATAAATTATGAAGTTTATATGTTTTAGAGTGCAATAGTGAAGTGGGAGAGGAAATGGTTGTTATGGATAGCATTGTTGAAATTTTGCATAAGCGGCTCAGGCATATGAGTAAGAAGAGACTTGAAGTCTTGCTTCAACGGGGTCAACTTTTGTACATTAAATCAATTGATCTGGAATTATGTGAGCATTAAATCAATTGAACGGGCCATGACAGGAAATTCTCTGCATTAGATCTCATGTAGTCAAACATTTTTGGTCCCATAGAGGTAACTTATATTGGTGGTGCTAATTATTTTGTTACTTTCCTTGATGATTGCACCCGCAAAGTCTGGATTTATATGTTGAATAAAAATCAAAGGTGTTCTCAAAGTTTAAAAAAATTTAGGCTTTGGTTTAAAATAAAATTGAGAATAAAATTAAATGCCTACTAACAGATAATGGTGGCAAGTTTTACTCTTCGTAGTTTGACACGTTTTGTGCAGATCATGGTATTCGACGAATAAAGGTGGTTTCATTCACCACTAAGGAAAATGGTACAGCTGAGAGGTTGAATTAGATAATTTTGGAGAGGTCTCAGTGTATTTTCTCCAATGCTAGGAAAATAATTTTGGGTGGATGCATGTAACACTGTTGTTTACTTAATTTCCTTTAATCATTTGCATATGTTTGGTTGTGATGCTTTTGTCCATGTTCCAAAGGACCAAAGTGCAAAATTGGATTTTAGATCAAAAAGGTGTATATTTATGGGGTATGGTGAAGATCAATATGGTTTTCATCTCTAGGACCCAATTTCTTATAAAGAGATTCCCAGTTGCGATGTTTTCTTAAATGAGAAATATTTCACAAGTTTGCTAAATCAGATTATTTCTTTGAATGATTGTAGTCAGTTTGATTTATTTGATAATGGACATGATGTTAATAAGTTTCATGGCCATGCTCAAAAGACTTCTACTGTTACATTTAATTCGTCCACTTCTTCTATCTCTTTGGGAAATGTTTCCTCCACTAAAAATGTTCCAACTTTGTCTTGCAATATTTCTTTGCAACCCCTTATGACCACATCTCCACCTATTATTACTTCCTTCCCCATCTACATTCAATAACATTATGTACCCGCTACCTTCTTAGAGTACCGTTAGTCAAATGTAGGAAAGGGAGTTGTTGCAGATCATCACGGGGTCTTCACTAGCCTAGGCAATATCATATCACATGCGTTCATATTGAGTGATATTATATCCCAAAAATATGATGCAATATTGGGTATATAATAGGGATATCGGGGCTTTTTAAATCTGACAAAGGAATACAATATTCAGAGGAATTTTTATTCAACAATATCCAAAAGAACGTAATAAGTAGCAAGAAAAATCATTGACAATCTAAAATTTGATTCAAACAACTTTTCAAAGAAATGGCTAAGCAACGAAAAACTATTTTGATTTTTCAAATTTTGAAGTGGAAGGAAACTAGCAACAAAGGAGAAGGACCTACAACTTCAAGCCATTTAAAGTTTCAGGAGCCACGTACAGATTTCAATCATAGTTGCACAATATTATATCTATAACTTGTAAATTTAATGGTGTCATTTAATCATTTTCATATGTAACTTGTTTCCTTGTGCAATATACTATGGCTCTTGTCTTATACATTATCTTTTGCACATGGATCATGGACTATTTTTATTATTTTCAATGCATTCAAAGGGGTTTTAGAAGGAAGATTATCCACAATTGATGAGCATTTGGGTATTTATTTATTTATTTATATAGATAACTACCAAAGCGGGTAGCTCCCTTGCAAGATGACCAAGCTCCCTTACAAGTTGACCCATCCCCCTTACTGGTTTGATGAACAAGCCTCATCAATAGCTTCCATAAGGAGACTCAAAGTCTGGATCATATTCCCCTTCCTATATGTCTGAGGTTTATTTCAGTTTTCCAACATCAAAATTTGAAAATATAGTATCAAGTGATGGTTGAGGTGAGTACATACATTTGGCTAGGGTAAGGTAACAATCAGCTAGTACATTAATCCTCTCAAGCTAAAACGCGGAGAAAAGATAACCATTGTTTGCCACGAATCTAGAAAATAGAGCAATGTCCAAATTGGTCAGTCCTTCATGAAACAAATTCAGAGCTTGAGAAACTTTCTTCTTATTGGCCATAGCTTGAGAATCAAAAACTCCAGCAATAAAACCATTTTTACGATCTATCTTCATTTGTATCATAGCCACTGAAACATCATGTCTATACTCATCACGCAACAATATATCCACCATCCTTGAATCCTGGTACCATGCTCCAAGGGCTTCAGCCATGGTGGTAAGGAATCTTTCTAGTAATAATCCATTATGGCAGTGACTAGATAAAATTGGCCCAATAACTTGCTTGATCATAGGCAATAGGGATTCGTCTTAGAGCTTGAACAACAATCCCAATTGATTATCAACATTGTTCTCCCCACAAATACAATATATACCAAAGTGAATTTGCCATGTCATACTTCTCCCTTAAAAAACTCACAATAAACTACTACTATTTGATATAAAACTTTGCATTCCCTGCTCCTTTTATAGACAAAACCCTCTCTTGTCTCCTCTCTAATCAAGGAAATTCAAATCTCATCCTTCCCCAAAACATAGGGAACAAATATTATCATAATGTGTTAACTATCCACTCATAATAGGAATATATGTATTATAAATTCTATCTTAGGCTGAAAACATATTTGAATATGTTCAGTTCAAATAACTATGCTCTGCATTTCCAAAGCATGATCTAGATATGTGTAGGGGAACTCATTGTAGCATGTGGGAGATTTCCTGATTTTTCAGAGAATAGTATTGTTTCCCTTCCCCAAATAATCCTTTATTTTATTCTTTAACCAAATCCCTCACGTTATCTGTATGGGATTACTTCTTTGTCTTCCTTGATTATCTTTACCAATTTAGGCCATACTTTAGGATTATCACTGACCACTTCTTTGCCAACTTTATCTATTCTTTCTATGACTTAAATGTGTAATTTTTTTTCTTTATATTGGAGCATAATGTGTAAATTTGAGTATCTTTGTATTGGACCTTTGCCAATTCACCAATAGTGAAACATAAATCCTGCAAAATAGCGAGGTCTTCACTATTTCAGAACAAACAAAATTTGCACCCTGCAAAATAGCAATATCTTCGATATTTCACAACAAAAAAAATTTCTAATTGTTGAAATAGCGAAATGAATTTGATAGGTACATGTGGTTGGAATTTTTTAATTATAATTTTATCCATTACTTATCCAATTGATAGGTACATGTGGTTGAAATGCAGAAGGATCCAATGGTGAATATAGAATATGTAATTGTAACGGGTGAAGAAAATTCCATTGTTGGCATAGTCATTTGTCAAAAGGGTTGTACACTTTATGACATTAGTCATGAAATTGTGGATGATGAACTCATTGAATATCCATTCGATTTTATTAGTGACCTTGGGAATCCTTTAAATATAAAGCAAGGACCAAAAAGGAAAGTTACAACACAACTTATAGGCATTAAGAGGAAACATGACATTGTGGATGTTGGAACGGTGGAGTCAAATATGGTGGAAAGTAGACAAAACCATCAAACAATAGAGAGATTTTGGAGGAAGGTATGATAAATGGCCAAGAGTTGGAGATGGATCTGAGTCAGTGGAACAAAGCATAGTTGTTGATCCTAATATATTGGCATATTGGAATTAGAAAGTGATTAATTTGATGGAAGAATTTTTGGAGGAGAAACTTACTGTCAAAAGTATATTTAGAAAAGGGATAACCTAAAATAAATATCCATTGTGAAAGTTGTGGCATTGATTATGGAATAGGAGAAATATCCATGGCAATACAAACAATTCATAACTTGAAAGACAATCATATGAAAACAATGTCCCATCAACATCACATTTTAATGGAGGAAAATGGTGAAGATCATTCAAGTAGCATAGAAAAGCAGACAACGGTGACTAGTGATCGATTTGTGATCGATCAAGCAATTAAAATTCTAGATGATTTCAACAAGACACAAGAGCCTAATTTGTTCAAGGTGGTGGAAGCAACACTTGCAGGCTATGAGGATAAGAAAAAAGTAAGAGTGAAATGTACATGATGCAATAAATGGTTTTGTTTGGTGCCATCAAGTGGTAATATTATCAATTCTCAAAATGAACACGTGAAATCAAAGAAGCACATCACTACTACAAATGAGGCTTCACATGAGATAATTTATTTAAGGAGTGACACAGTCGGGAGACCTAAGAAGCCTACCAATGATAAGTCTCAACAAAGTTTGACAAGGTTCTTGGCCCCATCATCACCATTTGTACTACATAGGGGTTCTACAAGTGCAGATCCTTCTAGTTCAGGTATGTCAACTAGACAATTTCAAATTTATTTTGAATATGATTTGTTGGAATGTGTACATTATTTTTTTTAGCATCTTCTTTAAGTTCATTCATCACCATTGATGTTGCAATGTTGGGGGTATTGGTCTTCACATATAAATAGAAATGAGGAGAGATTAGACACAAAGTTCCTAATGAATGATCAACATGATGGAAAATTATGGGCCATAGAGCAATATACTAAGATGATGCTATGTTATGAGGGTATTTAATATAGTATTGATGGCACATATAGGCATATGCATTACAAGAGGGCTTCTGAGATGGGAATACCATTTGAATCATTGACATGCAACTTTTGTAACATGATTCCAAAATTTGATGACTTTAAGATGCGTTTATATCGTGAATCATTGTGTTCCACTAAAAGACATGGGAAGGATATAGGGAGAGGGAGAATTCTAGACAGTTTGACTCAAAATGAATATAGGATATATGCTAGGGTTTCAAATCTTAGCTAATAATAAAAAATGCACTCTCTTTGGTGGGAAAATACAAAGGTTGATATACTCTCTATCAGAATGAGATCCCTAAAGGAGAATTTGTTTGAATTTATAGAAAGGAAGTGTTAATGTTTGTAGCTTCAGTCATATGATCATTTAGAATACATATATTACTTTAATATTGATTAATAATATATATATATATATACACAAACTTATATTATTCTAATATAATATTGATTAATGAAACATTAACAATTATAATGAATAGACATGTCCCGTGAAGGGACATGTCTCTCCTAGTGTCTCTCTCAATATAAATACAAGAAAGATTGCTGCATTTGAAACACACAGAAAATTAAGAGAGTGCTATTACATTTGCAGTGATCATAAAACTCAACATGGTATCAAACCCAGACTGCAAATGTAGAAGATTAATGTACACAATCAGAAAAATGGGACCCTTCATGCTCTCTGCAGATCACAAATAAGGTTTTTGTGATTGATATATGCGAGGCCCTCCAGATCGCTAAACATCATTGTATGTTGTCACTGAAGAAATCAATTTTCATTATCTGAGAAAACAAAGAGAATGATCGAGTGTTGGCGCTACTCATCCAGCCGAATCTGATACATCAATGACACACAAAAAGCAATGATACGGATAAGAAGCATAAGCAGGCTGGAATATAATTGTCGTTAAGATCAGAGAAAGTGCCAATATAGTTTATGGATTTTTATCTAGAAATCATGAGACTCACGGGCTTGCGGGGAAAAATTACAATGACCACTGTAAAATATATATATGGTGCGGTCAGCGTCAACGATACACTCAGCAAGCACATAGTTGAGAGAGCGAGGTTGTAATTCTCAGATAGGTAGCCCCGTTGATAGACCTTATATGCTGAAGATAGTCATTGAAGATAAACATCTGCGAACCAGATGGTGATAAGGAGAGAAAAGAGTCAATATCGAAGAGAAAGAGTTCATCTATGAAGTGATACACTCTTCATTACTTCTCATTGCAATTCATACTTTGTCTTCCAATTGTTGAATCCCTCAATCCCGCGTCAGATACTGCCCTCCTGAGATTTGACATTGCTCTGAGACTTTGTCCCTACACATGTATGGATGGGAGAGTTGGTTGCATGCGATGTTCCAACCTGTACTTCATTGTGAGAGTAGAAACGCCCTGCAGGAAATGATTGGGCTCATCATGCGTGTTTGTTTCTTGACTTCGACCATCACGGGTGGGGTGGCTACAATCGTTTAGCACTAGATGTCGCCACCTTCAGACCCAAACACAAATGTTTGCCAACCACAACAGTTTTCATTGTCGACGAATGTGTACTCTGATGGATGAGGATTTCCAAAAAACTAAGAGAGAAATCAAAGCAGTGAGAAATGACATAACGAAATGGTATCACATGTTGCTAAAATACAAGTATCTTTGCAATTTGTGCCCCATTAGGGTAACCATCAGCGTAATCCAAGGAAGCATCTGTGTATGTTCCCTTTCTCTAAACAGGAGTCGAGGCTTTCTGCTGGTTGATTTAGTCATGGAGAATTTCAAAAGGCCAATATCCCAGTAAGGCGGAGACCATAAAAAGTTGGAGATGTTACAAAGACTGAAAATGGTGTGAATATCAGATTAACCATTGGATGTAGATGAGATACCTATGGTATTTTATCATTGGGCTTAACAACTATGAAATGAGCCATTTGCAGATCATGTTGAAAGAGAGACCCAGATTTTTCAACGCCGCTGCTCGCAGTGATGGAAAGACCTGCAGGCCACCATCAGAAGTGACCTCTGATAAACGGTCCTCCACACGGACAAGTGGTAGACGGCTAAATATACCTCCATGGTGGTAAATGAAAATTATATGAGATACAGACTTTACTATAGAACAAGATACTAACCACAAATCTACAACATAGTATTTTGGGTTCGACGCACAGAGTAGAGTATTGAGCGTTTCATCAAATCCGGAGTTTTATTTGTACCTTGACGGAAGAGGAGTCATATTGGATATACATTACTTGTGTGTTGTGAATTTCATCTCTGCTTTCATTGAATCTTCATGGTTTCTGTGCACTTCATGGCCTCCATATATGAGAGATGGTGAATATTATCATGACATTACATTGCGATATCAAATCAGAATATTGTGATTATTCTTTCAGGATACGACCCAACACAAGCGATGGAATGAAGGGGATACAAGCCATGCATCAAAGGATGAGGGTGTTAATTGGTCGGAGATGAAAACTCATGTATATGGATCGTTACGCATCCCACACCCACATCGAGCCTCACTCATACGACAATCACCAAGTATGACTATCATAAGCAATTGAAGTGTGGATTGTCATTGACAACAATGTTGTCTATGGGAGATATTTGTTTAGGAGTGGAAGATAGTAGAAGTTTACCTCTGTTCAATAGAATGAAATGGATTCGATACATCCTTTGGGTAGTAGTGAATAATACATTTGCCAAGTTGGAAAATTATTTGTAAATTTTTTGTTAAAGAGGCAACTATTGATTAATGTGCATATGATGAACTGTTTTAATACATGGAAAATCCAAGAGGAATAAATACAGAGGTGTAGACAGTGGAAAGGTTAAAAAGAAAACTTCTTGATATTGAAATTGTTAAGATATGTTAGGTTCAGAACATATTTTGTAATAACAAGTCATGGAAATAACTAGAACTGGTTCTAATTGATGAAAGATATTACTACCTTGACGTTACAATAGCCTCCCAACATAGTTACATTATTCAAAACCAAACAAATCTTCTTTGGTGAAAATTCGTGGAAGTTTGAAAGTGTGTGATCACTTTAAGAATCTGTGTTTTGAGTATCCAAAGGTATGAAGAATGTGGAGTTATGCATTCCTGTGTGAATGGGTTAGTGGGATTTTGGTCTGAAAATTACCAACAGTGTGAGTACTCTATTCAGCTAGTGAACCGATCACCATAAAGGTGGCCAAGCCTGGGATAAATCCATAGTTTATTACATTCACTCATGTTACTATGGAATCAGACAAATACATTTGTGTACAAGAAACTACTACGAATAATGTTATGATCAAAATTTTAACATGATCATGTACCAGATAATGAGAGTCTCTGGAGCAAGATATTTTCACGATTGGGACCATGTATGTTTTGTAACAGAGGGAGCTACTAGAGGATCTCCTAAAATTGATTTACAAGGACCTAAATCATTCTGATTGAAAAGGGAAAGGCATATCGAGATGGTTTCCCTAGTGAGTAGGAAACTATAAAAATTCAAAGGATTGAAATTGAAAAGTTGTAGTTCCATCTAGGTCATGATATTCCTATATAGATAGAGAAATTGTTGAATCAAAGGGCATTCAAGAACAGAGCTTGATGCAGACTAAAAAACAAAAACATGACTTGCTAGCAAAAGATTGATTCAGAGGGAGTCTGACAGTTCATCTAAAAGAAACCACGGACGAGGAGGTCAAGAGGTTGTTGCAAGAGGATCTGATCCATTCTAATCTTCAGGGAATTTGGTCATATTGGCTTAGAGGGAGTCAACAATAAAGATGTTTTTTGCAATCAGAGAACTATGATCATGAGATTAAGTCCCATGTATGCTGGCTGAAATGCTTTTATGCTAACTCCTACATAACTTGGGGTTCACCAAGAATGATGCAAACTATATAAGAGATATAGTGCATAAGTATGCTATTCAAGGTACATTATTACTACAGGACATATGACTGATATTCTCACCAAGTCTCTGGCTAGAGAGAAGGTTGTATACTTTTGAGATAAACTTGGTATGTTGGAGAATGAAACCTTAGATGAAAAGGAGTTTCAACATCTGTGATCTATTATTTTTATGCATTCTTCTCTTTGAGAGAGAAGTCTAAGGTGAAAGCCCTTGTTTCCACCCTCTGGGATGAGCCATGGTGGATCCACTCCCTGAGATGAGTCAAGGTGGATGTCATGTGTGTGACTCCATGACTTTATGGGCCCACTCATCCTGTGTACATTTCTGAGAGGTGACAACGTCTTAGACAATGAACACTTGTATTTAATGTTACAAGGTGAAAATCTTGTAATGGAGATTCGTTATGGTATAAATTTAATATGTCAGTGCACATACCATAATAGGGTTATATGTAAGGGAATGTAATGTTCCTTATTACTATATCATTGTATCACGATCTGAGGTGATATAAAAATTAGGTATCACGATCTGAGGTGATTCCTCATATCACAATCTGAGGTGATATGAAGATTAGATATCACGATCTGAGGTGATTCCTCATGTCACGATCTGAGGTGATATTAAAATTAGGTATCACGATATGAGGTGATTCCTCATGTCACGATCTGAGGTGATATGAAAATTAGGTATCACAATCTGAGGTGATTCCTCATATCACATGTTAGGTAATATATAAAACTTGGTATCACATGTTAGGTGATCCTTCATATCACAAATTATGAAATTTATTTGTATCCATATGGGTCATATTAGTATCCTTCTAAACTTAGTATTACACATTGTCTAGACCCTATGAGAAATTTCACGTACTGGCGTATCTCTATGTAAACTTAGTATGCATATGGAAGACATCATGAGACGTAATTTCATTACGCTTATGATGGATATTTATGAGCTATGGTGAACATCATGTGACTTGATATTGCTGCATAAACCATATCTCCTAATATAACAGTGTGGTGATATCTTCCTTCTTTCAAAATTAATGGATTTATTACCTTGATGAACTTTATTTTCTCTAGTTAAGAGGGAGTGTTGATGTTTTGTGTAGCTATTATAAGGGTTATAAGTGTAGACAAGGGAGATCACTACACATTATGTTTGATCATCCTCCCTAGCTAAGAGGGAGTGTTAATGTTTGTAGCTTCAGTCATATGATCATTTAGAATACATATAATACTTTAATATTGATTAATAATATAAATATATATATATATAAACTTATATTATTCTAATATAATATTGATTAATGAAATATTAACAATTATAATGAATCGACATGTCCCGTGAAGGGACATGTCTCTCCTAGTGTCTCTCTCAATATAAATACAAGAAAGATTGCTGCATTTGAAACACACAGAAAATTAAGAGAGTGCTATTACAATTGCAGTGATCATAAAACTCAATAGGAAGGATGTCTTTAGGTTTTGCAAGGATCTATATGAGGCACATAGACAAGGAAAATTGTAAGGTAAAGATGTAGTTTGGGATTTTTTCAAGGATATCTTTCACAACCTGATGCATCCAAAGGGAGGGACAATGTATAGTACATCCACTAAATCCCTTTATGAGATGATCAAGTTATGGGGAGGTCTTAGATTACATAGCTTTATTATCTTGAATCTACATGGTCCTTCAATTTCTACAACTTGGAGGCAAGTTAGAAAGTCATTTACATACATCTCGGGGAAGCACAACTACATTTTTGAGGCAGTAGGAAAAGTGTATGCTTCTTATAAAACAAAACATGGTATAGATGTCCCAATTCCAGTGTACCTTGCTAAAGATGAAACTGTTGTAAAAAATTATGTTAGGTGAGTAGAAAAAAGTGATACATTGGTTAGTTGTTGTGGTAATAAAGAAGAAAATAAATGTCAATCACATTTCTTTGTGACAGTTGGTGAGGGATTTTCAAGTTATGATATCATATCATATTCTTTCAAGAACAATATTATTTTCCACTATGCATGTGTTATTATTACAAACCATTTACATAAAAATCTTCTTCATTTGGTTTTAGTTGTTCATCCAACATGCAATAGGTTTGATGCAGATTTCGTTCGTTGACAATGGGAAAAAATAGAATTTTTGTGGAAGAGACATGTGGAAATTAATTTGGCACATATTATTGTTCATTCCTCATATGGGGATAGTAGAAGAAGAAAACTTATGTTGATGGACTATTATTCAGCAGAAGGTATTCTATATTGAATCCCTTTAGAAGGGGGGAGACTAAGTGAGTCATACAACGGTTTCCATGTAATAGGATTGCATGACCAGGACTACATCCATAATGGTTTCAAGATCAATATTATTTTCCACTATGCATAAGTTATTATTACAAACCCTTTACATAAAAATCTTCTTCGTTTGGTTTTAGTTGCTCATCCAACATATAATAGGTTCGATGCAGATTTCATTCATTTACAATGGGAAAAAATAGGAATTTTGTGGAAGAGACATGTGGAAAATAATTTGGGACATATTATTGGTCATTCCTCAGATGGGGATAGTAGAAGAAGAAAACTTATGTTGATGGACTATTATTTAGCAAAAGGTATTCTATATTTAATTCCTTTAGAAGGGTGGAGACTAAGTGAGTTGTACAATGATTTCCATGTAATAGGATTGCATGACCAGGACTACATCCACAATGACAAAAATCTAGTGAATCCTTTATTTAGCGGTCGACGAGATTTGATTTTGGGGGAAGAGTTGATAATTTTTAAGCATGTTAGGATGGTTTATAACACTTTTAAAGTGGATGATCACAAGCTTAAAAGTGAATATATAGAGAGGGTAGATCGATGTAATTGGGGTTCAGCACAACGCATTGCTTCAAGGTATGTTCATAGGTTTTTTAAGAGATGAGAAGAATATCTAGTGGAAGGGTAGAGAGGACACTAAACACAAATACATATCTAACGATTATTTTTTACTACATTGACATCTTTATGTCTTAGAGTTTGACTCTTTGGGAAAGAGTGCGAAATGCTTCATGAGTTTGTCATTTCTTCACATTATGCTTATGTTTTCTACAAAACTAATCTAATAATAATTGTCAACATAAATTTCATCAGTAGAGAGGCATATCAAGATGTCAAAATTTCTTGCCACTTTGTAGTTTTTTTGTTGAGATTGTTTCGAGATCAATGCTCTCACTTGACATGTGTTTTGCACCTGACTAGGTTGGATGTATGTGAGAACTTCTTTAGGAAATTTGGTGGGATGGTTGGAGAAGAAAGGGCCTATAATTTCACTGATTTGCTTCATGTTGTTGGAACCCTTAATAGATTTGCAGAAGAAGAATCAGATCCTCAAGGGATTCATTTTAATAAATCTCATAAGAAGCAAGAAAGTATCTAGAATATATTGCACAAAGAAAGGATACAGAACGTTAACATATTATCATAATATGATTCAATATCTACAAATGATAAAATTTTAGAAGCCCTCAAGATGGGATTGAAGGATGCACAAGACATTTTATCAACTCTTTGCATGCGACCAGAGAATTCCACACAATCTTCTTGGTGGGTTAAACCATGGACAAAGGACCAAAATTATCCATCATTCAAAGTTATGGATGAAGTAGTTGATGAAACTCCACTAACTCATTCCAACTCTATATTCCAATCTATGTCTTCAGTGGTACACAATCATTGTGAATTATAAATAATGGAAAGTGAGTGGAGGTAAGACTTGGATAAAATTTTAGATTCCATTGATAAAAATGTAAATAAAACTATAAAACCAGTGGTAGACCTTGATGGTAACGATATGATCAAAACTTGTTTGGTTAGTCAGTTGAATGGAAATCTGACATTGTGTAAAGATAGGTTGACTAAAGTGAGGAGTGGGGTCTACTTTAGGCGAGATGAGATGGCCCCACAAAAGGGTTCAAAGAATATGAAGGAAGGATGGTAATAGGGTGTTTGAGTACCATAATGACATTAACCTTTTGGATAGTCTAGAAGGCATCAAGCTTCAATTATGTTGGTCCCACTTTTTGGTCTACCATATTTGTGCACTTATCCATATCCTCCATCAAACAAATCCAAAAACACTATCATTAACAATCCTCCATATATTGAAACTATTTTGGTTCCTTATATCCTAAAATCTAGTCCTCTAACTTCTCTATCCATTTTGGGTTCTTATATCCCAAAATTCATCATTCTCCATCCTGGGTATGTGCACCAAGATGGGGGACCAAAAAGGTGCCAAATACCTTTTTGGCCCCCATCCGCGCATAGGGCGCACACCCTATAGGGTGAATGCCCTATAGGGTGCACGCCCTATGGCTTGGAGTACCCAAGCCATAGGGCGCACACCCTATAGCCCACGTCACCCTATGGTTTGGGAAATTTAAACCATAGGGTGTATGCCCTATAGGGTGTGTGCCCTAATTTGTTCCATAAAGTGTTTGGGAAGCCACTTTTCTGGCTTATTTTTCTTCTCCAAAGTCGCGGCTTTCTGTTTTCTCTTCATAATAGCGCGTACGCAATTCATTGTGAGGTTTGATCCATCAAAGTGAAACAAAAAATGGCTCCAAGACATCAACAAGGTCAAACCGGAAGAAGAGGTAAGTGATTCTACAACCATGAATGCTATTTGTTTTGAAATTTAGGTTTAATTTTTAGTTTTTCTTCAAATTTGATTATGAAAGTCTCTTCTCTTAACTTTTATGTTTAATTAGAGTTTTAAAATATATTTTCTTTTAATTGCCAAGAAGGAATGATATCCCCACAGAAAATCCTCAACCAAACTCTCCATCTTCTCCTCATGAACAAATAGATGCTGAAAATAACCAAGAAAATGAACCCCAATCTCCCTCACCAATTGAGAAACCTCCTCTTGGAACACATGAAAACTTGATAAACCAAATAGAAAAGGGGAAAACAGAAATAGAATCTTTAATTAGGAGGTTAAAAGATTCTATTGGTATAAATCCTAGAAGGGAAACACTTTCAAAATCATTAGAATTGATCTTGACCCATGTAGGTTCAGTTAGTGGGCAACTAAATTTATGGTACGAAAAAAGAGAAGAACAAAAGCAATATTATGCAAATAAATTATCATATGAGGACATAAACAAAAAAATCACAAAAGCCGACATTTGCAAACTCTTTAAAAAGCCAGGGGAAATTGAAACTCTTAAAGCCACAACGAGGAGGATCCCAATTCATTGGTGCTTGAATGAAGATATAAAAACAAATTTTTGGGACAGATGGTGGATGGTCTTTGATTCCCCTCCCTGTAACAATCATGAGGTTCCTATCTATTTCCTGAGGAAACTCTATTGTGAGTTTGTCTTGAAGGAAGTGCCAAATTATTTTGACTCTCTAGAGTCTCATATACCTATGGCACATCGTGACCCTAATGCACCTAGGTTGCCTAGTGGCAAGCCACAGGTGGATCATGTTAGTATTCCTTCCAATGTGAAGGAACACATGGAGGTGGACACACTAGGCACGATTAGTGCTCTGACACAAACTCTCATTCAGTGCACCACTCCTCTAGTCGAGGGTGACCATGGTCAGTTTGCAAGGGGTCATTTTTTTCATTCTTGTGGATCCTTGTGCACATTTGGTACTGTTGAGAGAGAGGAAGAGGATGATGGATTGATGAATGATGATTTTCTCAATACAACATTTGGCATTGATACACAGGTAAATATTTGCAAGTTCATTAAATTTATTTGATCATATTTCATTTTTAAATGAATGAATTTAATTAAATTAGTATCTATTATTTAT
>MU227727.1:200648-215043 GCA_018584345.1 Thuja plicata
TATATATATGCAACAGTGTTTGAATACTTGTTTCCCTTCTAGTATTTGACATTATCTTGTTTCACTTCTGGTATTTGGCATTATCTGTAACAATCTTTGAAAAGTTGTTTCACCTCTAGTGTTTGACATTATATATTAATCCAGTGAATGTCACATGTACAAATCTCATCGCTAGACCTTGTTGCAAAAGGAAACCTTGCATAGCATGACTAATCAAATCAATGGCTCTCTCTCTCTCTCTCTCTAAATTCTACAAATAGTCTTCTAGAAGTCCTTGGTTGTTTGCCATTGTTTGCCATGACTTCAAGTTGCAATCCTACTTAGCTCTCCAGCTCCGATTTGGAGAAACTAAAAAGAGAAAATTGGTCAAACATGTCATGACACCTAGGGTAGTAAGAAAGGTCGATTCATGGAGAATCTACATATAATAATCATATCATACATACCAAAAATGTTGTGTCAAGTTAGGCTCGAATGCATTGTACACCCCTTACATAATTCAGGATCCTTGGGAATTCATAGAAAATAGAAGATTGATTTCCATCCAGTCCATGCCTAGTGCACCTATTGTTGCCTGACAGATTATTACAGGGGCTTCTACCTATTATGAGATCAAAACCTCCAATTGATTTAATCATTTCATCAAGTATTTCTACTGTTAGATCCTTCACATCCCCCACCTCAATTAGTTTACCCTTTTGATATGATTTTTCCCACCAGCTTCTAAGAATAAGCCTGTTTTGTTTGCAAATTTATGTAGATACAACATAATTGAGTAGAATACCCAAACGATGCAAAGCAACTTCTACACCCCCAATTCTAGATAACAGAAAAAGGACATTTATCCCCTTTGAATAAATAGGCTTCAAAATAGAAAGGTGGTATCTTATCGTTTCTACCTGGAAAGCATTTCCAAGGGATCATATACACTCTATCCTAGAAGAATAGATACGTGTGTGGCAAAGGTAAAATCTGACAATACTTTTGATATTCAGAAAATGCCTCTTCAATTGTCATTGGTGGAAAAGGTAAAATCTAAAAATGATTATCAATAGGAAGGTTATGCACATAGCCATATTTTCTACTAGAAACTTAAAAGTACTTAGAATCCACAAAGTTTGGTTCAATATTACGGAGAAATCGAGATATTTTTTCCCATATGTACCCCTTATTGTATCAAACACATTTTCAAAATAAAAATAGGGGGGTCCTTGCACAAAATTTTTAAGCTTCAACCGTCGATCGACAAGGTGACTTGGAACTCCAAATCCAACCAATCCTTTAACATGGCGTGGTAAACAAAAATTCATATCATCTTCTATAGAAAAACCTTTGAAATAAGTACTTCCTTCCAAGTTTATCTTCTGAAATGGTTTCTTGTGATGGGTTTCATTGCGATTGTTTAGTCTTTCATTCAATCCCTGCAAAAGGAAACCTTGGTTAGCATTACTAATCAAATTGATGACTCTCTCTCTCTCTCTCTCTCTCTCTCTCTCTCTCTGCTTTTGTGATTTTGTGTCTAATATAGGGCGTACGCCCTATAGGGCATACGCCCTTTTAACGACATTGATATTTACCAAGCCTAAGGCTTGGATTTGCCTTGGAGTTCCAACCCAAAGGCCTGGAGGATTCAAGCAGGCCTGAGACATTTTTTCCAACAAACATAGAAAAAATTAACATTTTTTCTTCTGTGCTCTCCGTCAGGTTTGCATGTGGTTCAATAATTATAAAATCAGAGGACATGATATTGTAGATCTCTCTGATAGGTATCTAACGATGTAATTTATTTTGAATTCTCATTATGTTTAGCTTTTCATTTTTAATTTATTTTCTAAGTATGTCCGATTTTTGTCAAAAACCAACATGTATTCATTTGGGCTTAGATTTTGGCTCGTTCATCGAATTTTGAAAAAAATTACATTTTCAGAAACTAAACTCCATTCTACACACTTTTAAAAATAAATTTTTTTGATTTTCAATTAGTTTTCAATGATTTTTAGGGGGAGCACACAAAAATTTCACATTTTCAGGATGTGTCCACTTCAGAAAATGGCAAAAAATCACACTTTCATCAAAAAATTAGCAGAAAAATTTGGGATAAACTAAATGGTGTTAGATAATTTCTCACCGAAGCGATTAAATTTATTTATTTTAAAAAGTTAACATTTTAGGGGGGAGCACACCAGATGCTGTGTATTTTTTTCACAAAAAGAATGACCACTTTTTGTGCTCCCCCTTTTTGAGGCCCTTAATCTCCACCATTTCTATAAAAAAAATAGTAGTTTAGAAACTAGATTTGGAGTAGAACAACTCTTGTTTTCGTCACATTTTAAAATTTTGAGTGTAACTATCCTCAATTTCTCGTTGAAGTTCAGAGTTTGCTGATTTTAGAAAAAAAAAAGTGGCATCTTATACCCCCTTTTTGGTCCCCCATCTTTGTACACTTACTCTCCTACTAGTCCATTTATTTCAACCCTCAATCAAGATCAACAAATGTACACACCCTTGAACCTCTTTCAACATATTCACTCTATCCTTCCTTCCATGACATATCTAAATAATCCCTCCTCATGTACCTATACAATTTCCCTTGGAATAAATTTAGATGCTAACAAAAAATCCAAAGAAAAGAATCTATAAATATATGTCTAGTCTAGTAGCCTTCACTCTTGGTGGCCAACGATCGTCATGTCATAATAATTTACATGTAAAAGAAAAGAAAAATCTCGTCCAAAATACAAATAAATTCATCAAGCCATATATGTCCATCGTAAAAAAAAAAAAAAAAAAAGTCAATGTGGATCCCAAAGAAAAAAGAATAAATATATCCAAATCTAAACTCTAAACTAGTATCTAAAAGATAACAAAATTTAATCTTCTTAATCTGTATCAAGACCCTTTCTTCCATATGCACAAGCTCCACCATCTCTTGAATCTATTTAGGCTAATTACATCCTAAAATAATTCATTAAAACTACCCCATCTAAATACCCATCAAGATGTGTATCATTGATAGTCCTAACAAAATTTCCTCATAACACCTTCATCTCATCCTTCCATGCACACATTCCCTCTCATTGCATGACATTTATACACTACCTCATCCCTTCAATCTATTCATTTTAATAATCATTATATCCTACGTGCACTAGTCCATCTCCATCAATATTTTCCTCCATCATCCCAACTCCAAAAGCACCATTTCCCTCCTTTAAAAAATCCTAACTTCCAATTACAAAACATATTAAAAACATGAAATGGACCTTTTAAATTGGATCCCCTCACCTTAGTATCAAAATAGATACTAAAGTCCCCCACCTCTCTATCTCCCTTTTTAGTTATTATTTACCCTACTCCTTATCTACCTTTGTCCATTCTATCCCAAAAATATAAAATCAAAATTACAAAAAGTAAACATAAATATAATCCATTCAATGGTGAAAACCTCATAAATGGGTGCCTTATAAAAGTACCATACAAATAAGTTTCATTTGTAGATTGTCCTTCGTCTTTCTTAGGGGAAAGCTTCATAAACATTATCATATCTCCTCCATTCCATATATTTATACATTATATATAAGTCCATCCATCATCTTGCATCATTTCCAATCCCTAAACCCTCTTTTAATCTTGATAAAGATAAGGTAAAAATGTATCCATACACAAAACCTACTTCCTTTGTAGTTCATCTCTCTTTTTTATAAATATTGTACTTTCTTCAACTATCAACATACCTACCCAATATCACCTCTCATACTCTACAATATGACCTATTTATCCTTTATCCATATTCCACCTTATACTGTATTTTATTTTATACGTGTGAAGTACCTCACCACTATTTCCATCAAATGTTGGGAATTTCTCATCCTCCATACCTTACTAAGCATGTCACATATGCATATGTATATCCATCATGTCATTTGTACTAATGGTGTAGAATATAAAATCTATATCATCAACTAGGTCACATCATCCTTATACATATACTAAGTAAAATTGTAAGAGATCCTCATGTTGTAAGGTATTTCTAGGTCATCTATTTATTTTTTTATGGAGTTCATCCATTAAACCATTTTAGCTACTCGATAAGGGAGCACGAGCCTTCATTTGAACCTCTTCGGCTATGAGCCAAGCATTGAGGGGTATCCATTCCGCCAAATTCGCTTGGGGGCACAATCCCAACCTCATCCCTTATTTTGGTTTCAGAGCCTTACACTCGGGAAGACTTGATCCTTGGTGGGCTGATTAAGAACCTTTCAACTTCACTAGTAGACCAAGGGCCCATTAATGATCATATAGTTTTCAATGCTAGGTGTCAAAGAGTGTGTTTTAAAATTACTTGATAATATATTGAAGAATAAATAAGAGGATCCTTATATCTCTAGATAGATAAGGTATATATGAGCATAACATATAAACAATTCCATGTGATCAACTATTCAAATGTTATTATGATATGTCTAAGGTATAGAATCATCATCTTCATCACAAAAAAGTTAAAGAGCTATCATTCTAATCACTAGTAAACATATCATCAATAGACCATGAGACACAAGTTAGAGAAGAAAGACTATAAATCTAATGTGAAGGTGAGAATTGGATATTATATAGAGGTACAATAGTAGTGATAGAAGAAGCACAATTATCATAGTAGAAAATAACAAATTAATGTTCATTACTAGGCATAAATAATGCGCATCATAATATGTGAGTCAAAAAATGTATATTTGGCCGCCATTTTTGGCCTTATCCTGGACAAGGCCTCCATTTTTGGCCTTGTCCTTTGAGTCTGAGATTTTCACAATCAGTATCTATAGGTGCTAGAGACCCATATCTACAGTTATACTTGATTTTGGTGTCTTTGCCACAACTAAAATCATATCTAAAGGCTTATTTGCTTCCTTTTTATTCAAGGTAAGTTCCCTATTGCTATTTTATCCTTGTACTTACTTTTCTACATCAAATCTGATGTATCTTGTTATTTTTCATTTCCTTTATCATAGAATCAATTTCCTTTCATACATTATTCATATCACACTAAATTTTCATCACATGCATAGACAGAAAGTGAACCCTAATTCCCCACTCTTATTTAGATCTGGTATACATGAACTATAAGTTGATCACAGTATATCTGACATACATGAACTTGCCTTGAAGAAAAAGGAAGCAAACAGATCTTCAAATCTGATTTTGATTGTCGTAGAGCCGTTAGAATCAGGTATAACTGCAGATCTAGGTCTCTAGAAACTGTAGCTGCTAACTGCGGAAATTTTAGACCCAGAGGACAAGGCCTAAAATGTAGGCCTTGTCCAGAACAGGGCCAAAAATGAAATTCTTTTCCTTTTAACTCCAAATCTGATGAAATTTGGAGGGGACTTGTAACTGGTTCTAATATTCCCAAATCTGGATTTAAAACTCTGCAACTTGTTCCTACGCATAGAGAAAAAGGGGAAAATGTTTTGGAAAGGGGCTTGACCAGCTTGCCTTGGTCAAGCCCCTATATAGGAATCAACCTTAAAATCAAATTGAAATTGTATAAGGAAAGTATTGTAAACAAGATAAATGTAAGTATTCACCTTGCGTGAAAAAACCCTCATGGATAGATGTTAGGATTCGATCAACCCACTAAGATGCTTGTATGTCATATGTAGAATCAAGGATATTTTCACAAATGCAATAGATCTACACTTTCCAATCCTAGATCTTGAATACTAATATATTTGATAGCCTTAATGGAGAAGGAGAGGAAAGAAGAGATGATGTGTGGATCTTCTTGATAGTTTGATAATTCCTCCACTTGGCTATCATGGGAGAGAAACTTGCATCAATTAGAGAACATTGTCTTTGCTTGAATGGATTTTGAAGAAATGGAGACTTGGAAATCTTGAATTGGGTGCTTTCCTTCAAATATTGAGTCCAAATCCTCAATTGTACAACTTGAATTTCTTAAAATCTTGACTTGCTTTCACTTGAAATATATCTTTCTCATGTATATTATGGATGTCAAAATGAGATGCCTTGATGTCGGCCTTTTATACTCATTTTAGGACTCAATATTGTTGGGCCAACCACAAAGAAAGATATGGAAGAAACACTCCCACATTGGGCTCGGATCCCACTAAATCACAAAGCTCTAGGACAAGTCCGCAGATAGAAGCCTTGTCAAAGCAATTATTTTGAAGCTATCCTGTGTTTAGGGAAGTGTGATAAATTGTGGGGGGAGAAATAAATGAAGCAAGAATCAAGCATAAAGGACATTCAGACCTAGAAATCACTAAAGTGGGACCTAATAGGTCCTAGAGCCTCCAATTATGGGTGCTAAATTTTAGGATTGTACAAGTCTATAGATTCACTAGTCTCTAGCCTTGTCTTCCAGATCTGCATCAACGAGTAACAAGTTCCTGTAAACCATTAGTCTCTAGAAATATTGATATTTTCCCTTATGAAAAGGAATTTTTTATTATTGCATTTTCTTCCTTTGAAGACTGTGATTTAGTTTTGATCAAGTTGTGAGTTTGGGGGAATCACTTTCTTTTGATCAAACCCTAGATTGTCTCCTTCAACACACTTACTGAACCATTGAGTGTGTGCCCAGTGCGGGTTCATCTCCCAAATCTTCCACTTTAGTTTTGAGATATTTCTTGCTTTAATACCATCGAAAACTCCATTGACCATTTCTTGAAGGTGGATGAGGCTATGAATTTGTTGGCCCGATCTACTTTTGCTCGTATTTTGGTTGATATAGATATCTCAACACCACTAATAGGGGATGTGGTTCTCATGGTTAGGGATAGACATTGGAGTCAATTGATGGATTATGAGGGCCTCCCCTTTTGATGTTTATGATGCTTCTCTACTAGTTATCTGGCTATAAACTATTATATTTTTCATCATACAGGTGTTTCTACTTGGTGGAAGGATGTAAATGATAATCATTTTACCATCTAAGCCTCTGATTCTATCTCTAAAGAATCCTCATAGGCTAATGATGATGATCCCCCCAAGGTGATGCTCCTACTAATTTTTTATCCTCTGATCTGATGGACTTGACCCCACCTCTCGTTGCTGGTGTGGTCCCTTCTGACTACAAAGACCCTTCTCTGACTACTGCTCTTCATCTACTCCAGGCTTCAACAGCTAATGTACACTTTGTACCTGGTGCTAATGGTCCCACAATGGTGACTTCACTATCATGTGGTGGGGACCCTAGTGATAGTATTGCTTGGATGTTTTTCCGCCGACGAAGGAAGAATCACACTACCTCTCATTCTCCTCCCTCCGTTGTGAGTGAGTTGACTTCCCACTCTTGATGTGGATTACTTGTTGGGTTGCTAGTGTATTGTTAATGGTTTTTTCTTGACCATGTTGTTAAACCCTCACTTGTAATAGCCAACACCTTTTCTTATGTGTTGTTGATCTCTTGATGCCTTTTGGTTGTGGTTGTGTACAGGTTAGCGCCATGTTAGGCTAGTGAACTTACTAAAAAACATCACATGATTCAATAATTTGAGTTGTATCAATTAAATATAGTGATGAACCAATAGCTAAGTCACAATAATAATCCATAAAATGTCTCATAATAAATCATTATGACATTAAAAAAAAGGGAGAACATATAGATAACAACTCAATTTAAAATAATTGCAAAATCAAAATAAGAAATATCTATATATCAAATCTTAAAATAAAACCCTAATGTGGTCTATAAAAGTGCATACGGTGGTTAAATGGTACAATGAGCTTAGGACCATAATATAATAAGAAAATAATACTACTAATAACTAAAATATATGTAAAAATGTTGGAGCGCATTGGTAATTGGTGTGAAAGAGTCTAGATGAAGAAATGATGGCTTGTGGGTTGTAAATGGCAATACATATATTTCCTTTTGTATTTGGATGTGTTTTTGCCTTCCAGATGGTTTGGCGTGCAAAGTATTAACATAACAGAATCATGGAGGCTAATTTTTCACTGTATACGACCAATCACCAACAAATATTCTAGGGGGAAGTAATCTTGAAGCGAATAAGAGGAATTTTTTTTATCGATGACCCCCTATTTTGGCAGTGTTTAGACTTGTTGCTTGGTGAAGAGTTCATGAAGAGAGAGCATCATTTCCGTTCCAATATAGACATTTCATCTGCAGTTCTAGCATGGGCTCTTCAACTTGCGATGAAGTAGGAGGCTTTGTGGGTAATGAGAACATGCATGCAGCCCCAGCGGACTAGTAAGATGTTACCAATCTTAGCAATGATAGAGTTAGGCATGAGTTTGAGGGAAGAGGAAGGTTTTTGGAGAGTATTGGAAGGAACGACGCAAAGCTTCAAGCCTTTTCTCATATGGAGTGCTAAAACTTTGAAAGAAAAGTGAATTAAGGAAGAAAAAGGCAGGTGTGAGATGTCAAAGGAGTTTCTACAGTAGATGGAAGTGGAGAAGCAACAAAACAAGAATAATTCAAAGATTGCCAAGAAGGCTCAGATGGATACTAAAGATGGTCTCTTCATTCTTGAAAATTCAAAAGGTTTTGGCTAAAAATCCAAGGTCAACAAATAGGTAGCACTAGTGGTTTAAAGATTGCAATTTTGGTGGTTAGCATTTTTGTGTTGAGCCTTATTACTAGATGTAGTTGATGGTTTAGCCCAGTTTTGTTAATGAAGGGGCTTGGTAAAGTTTGTTAGTTATAGCCTTTAGCAGATACAAAAGGTTAATTTTGCCCAATTTTGTGATGGAAAGGGCATGGTTAATCATGTTTGTTCTAGTTTTTAGCAGTTGCAGAAGGGAGTCTTGGTAGATAGTGGTAGCTTTCATGGCAGACTTGTTTCAGTCAGAATGAATGTTTCAACTTGAACTGTTATTGTAGAACTTTTTAATTATTAATATAAATACTTATATTACCAATAAAAAATAAAATAAAACACATGTAAATATTTTTATATTTAAAAATGAGATGTAAATTTATTCAAAATATATAAATTTAGAAACCCTAAAAACATGAGAAACCCTACGATAAAACTAGGTCATATAGGATCTATCAAGTTAACCAAAATGTAATGGTCATCAAAATTTTCTATAGTATTAATGCATGTCAATCCAATAAGACAAATACAAATAAGAATAGAATAACCTAGATCTAATACGTATGGACAATGTTTTATTGTATTTTAAATTAACCTCAGTGTTATGAAAATTAAATAAGAAAATGATGGTACTTAGGTCATTATTTAAATAATGATCTTTTGTTTGATAAAACTATGAAACTTCATTTCTTCTACCTTGAATAATGACCTCGGTTTTTCCTCCTAAGATCTTGCAATTAATCTATATCAAGTATCTAGGATCAAGTACATAAGTGTAGGAATAATCCATAGTCACAAATTCATTTTCTATGTCTAGATATGACCTTGTGTAGTATGTGAATACTCTCTCTAGTCTAATTGATTTGTCTCTACTTACTTTACCTTCTAATCTAATCTTAGACTAACAATATTTAAAAATTATCATTGGAAAGGTTATCATTGTACAAGATAGAAGACAACATGTACACACTATAGAACAATGCATATAGATTTGTTAGTCATTTTAGTGTAACAAATCCAAATATTTTTTTATTTAATTCTCCTTCGATCATTTATAATGATTAGATATGGAGGACACTTGTGGATGATGAAATGAATGCTAATAAATTTCTTTGTATAGTAGCACAAGGAGTCAAGTTTCACAAAAGCAAACTTAGTCAACATAAAAAGAGAAAATAAAGGGAAATAGTCAATAATAATTTAATTTTAAAATATTCAAAAGGTAGGGATCAAGTCCACAACCCCGTGGTTGATTATGAGTACAAAATGGCCCTAGGTGGGCAATTAGTCAAATATAGGTGGATGATAGCTATATTGAGGTAAATGTATGGATAATTATATAATAACTACAAGGTTTAAGTGATTCTTTGAATTTCATGTGTATATAGATAAGGTACGACAAAATATGGATGGTATGTGTATAGTGATGAGTAAAATCTAGAGGAATGAGCCAAATTTGACATAAAATTGTACTGTTTATCTATAGTTACATGTATCTGAAAATTTAGTCAGAATAGACACAAAAATAAATGAGAAATCACACAGATATACAAATTTCAGCATTTTAATATAAAATAAATACTATTTAAAAGCTAAGAAATGTCATAAAAATATTGTGATTTATAACTAGAGCTAAGCATATACATGAATGTTGATATTCAATTTTAACAACTTGCTTGCTTGATACAAGAAGAAGAAGAGGGCCTTCAAGCACCCCACTAGTAATGAGGCATGTACCAAAACAATTACAAATTGGTATTTCCTTGAGCTTTAAGGTAGAGAGAATACAAGGATGCAACTTTGAAACTTGTACAAAAATGATAAAAAAATGATTACAAATTGGTATTTCTTTGAGCTTTAAGGTAGAGAGAATACAATTATGCAATTTTGAAACTTGTACAAAAATGATAAAGAATTGAAATTTCTTCAAATTTTGAAATAGAAGGTATGAGGAATAAAATTTTGGGAATGACTAATTTTTTCACTAAATTTTGATTCATTAAATCATTTGAACACCAATAAACAATCAGATGAAATTTATGATAATATTTCACTCTTTAATTTTATACTTTGAAAATATTTTCTTTAAAAAATAAATTGTAGACTAGATGAAAAGACTATTTGATTCTTAAAGAGAGGATACTCATTTCAAATTGTAGAGACTCTTCTAAACTTGATGAATAAAAACAATTAAATTATATAGATATTATCATTTCTACTTTTATATATCAGATTATAACATTATGAAAGAGCTATGAATAAAATGAAAATGGTAATGATGATTATAATCAAGATCATGAAGATTTGGGATGATTAGAAGCAAAATGAAGATAAATGATAAAAATGTAATAGAGTTGATATAACTCTTCATACATACATACATACATGTTGATAGCCTAATTAGAACCTATGTAATACGACTATCATGATCACATATTTTATAACTAGTCTATTTCTTGATAATCAAATATCAATTGAAAAAAAATCTATTAAAAAATCATTTATTTTCAATTCTCTCTTTCCTTGAACACAATCTCGAAAATTGGAGATTGTCCTTACTTTTATGAATGTAGAAGCAAACAACAGAATACTAGACTATTATGTAATGTGGACAATGGTAATAGGTGAAGAAGAAACGGGATGGTTATATTCTCGTTTGGGTATTGTGACACAAAGCACGCCATTCTCCATCTCTGCTCTCACTTCCTCTGCCTTCAAACCAGCCGGCAATTTCAATCTTCGCAGAAAACCACCTTCCCTTCTTCGCTCTGCCCTGTGCCATTTTCGTCCCTCTTCATTATACTCATCATCCTCCACTTTTTTCCTCCCACTTATCTGCAGTATCCGTTCATCTTCTATAATAACCTCGATCTCATTCTTACATAGCCCTGCATTGGAAGCAAATAAAACCATCAATCCAATACCCACTTGACAATTTCAAGCTGACATTCCACTGGATGTTATATGATCTAACCATGGCCTTAAAAACAATAATAAAAAAGTTATAGCATATTAAATTAGTAAGGAGATTTCTACAATTGATATTGTAGATAATGTTGTATTTGGTTTAAAATGTGTGTAAATGAGTGAATTAATATTTTGGATCATATTTGGTATTCTATTATCAGGATGGTAGAGAACCAAAAGAAATAATAAATATTAAATTGCAACGAAATCTGTGATCTTGGGCTGTAATTTAACATCTATAAATTTTACTATTCTGATGATGGATCACGAAGTGTGATCTGGAAAATTGATTCAAAACTTTGAGATCTTAGGTTGCAACATAATATCTATTGTTTTGTTTGGCTCTCTACTATCCTAATGATGGATCACGGAGTGTGATCCGAAACTTTGATTCAAAACTTTGAGATCTCGGACTGCAACTTAACATCTATTGTTTTCTTTGGCTCTCTGCCATTCTGATGATGGATCACGGAACGTGATCCGAAACGTTGATTCAAAACATTGACATCTTAGCCTGCAACTTAACAATCTATTGCTTCTTTTAGCTCTCTACCATCCCGATGATGGATCACCCAGTATAATCGAAATCATTGATTCAAAAGTTTGAAATCTTAAACAGCAAGTTAACATCTATTTTGACTCTCTATCATTTGATGATAGATCACAAAATCTAACCCAAAATGTTGATTTAAAAATTTATACATAATGTTTTTTTCTACAATTAATATCCATTGTTCCTCTGGCTCTCTACCATGCTAATAATAAATAGTGAAATGTAATCTGAAACATTGCTTTGAAAATTTAAACACAATTTAACTAGAAACAACATTATCTACATATTAAATTACCAGGAAGATCTGCCTTGACTATATGGGCGTGGAGGGTCTCAAACCAGTCTACGTGAGTGTTGGAAATGGCCATGGCGTCCTTTGCAATTGCTTCATGATTGTTATAGTCCACAGTAGAAGTGGTGTTGGGAGTTTCCTCGAGCATCATATCCCACAAAATGTTTGGATCCCACTTTTCCAAAGCACTGCTCTCTGTGAAGAAAGGCGCCATCGCCATTGATGCTCAACTAATGGCCTACCAGTACGAATGAGGATATCTTTCTTCTCAAGAATTGTGTGGAATATTTATTGATGCAATCCCAATAAAGTTTACATGACAATTTCATGGCTGGCCTTGTGTATCCCATTATCTTTGCATGTCCCCTGTCCACGCCGGTGCTGCATTTGAGGAAGGTTGAAAATGTGCTAACAACTCTCCATCTCCTTTGCAACAAAAAAAAATCTATATTGGTTATCCACCATTCACAATCCACATTTGATGAATTGAAATTTAGAATATAATATGATTTAACTTTCAATTTATTAATTATGTCGAAAGGCATTTTCTTATTTGGAAAAGCTCCACCTATTTCTTCTATCAACGGTTGAGAGCAAGGGAGAGAGCATGGACGACCATTAGACGAATCAGGACTGTTCGTTGTTCGTCGGCAGCGAATCTGTGAAGACCATTGAAACCCTCTCAGCCGTTGATCTGTTTGTCGTTTTTTACATGTCATTATTTATACTGATTATGATTAGAATTCAATTAAGAGGACGTGGCTATTCTCTATGCAAAATGTACTGTTGATCAAATTTTTAAAAATAGAAAACAGAACAATTTTTTGCAAATTTTCACCATTTGTTCTTCATGATCTATATATTTTGTGGTGGAAAATAAAAAAAAATTAAAACAAATTGAAAAAAACAATTTAACATTTTTTTTTTTTGTTTTTTTGTCTTTGATATATTTTTGCATAAAGATTAGCTTCATTAGCCACTGTCAATTAAGAATACTCACAACCATTGCCAAACACGTCAGATGTAGACACAAAAAACCTCTTCTCCATGGCCGCAAAAGCACCCAACACAATGGCGTCTCTGTAAAACGACACCACAGCGAGGCCAGAGCCGATATCTTTCCGCAGAGAAGAACTTCAGTTTTCCAACCGCAAAACCCCCATTTTCTGCGCAAGAACAAATTAGGTCGCAGTCCAGAGAACAAAACAACACCCAGCAAATACAGCAAGGTGCAATCCGATCACGAACACTTATTTAAAATTCTCAGAAAACATTTCGAGCCTTGACAGAGCCGACATCCTGTTCCGGGGAGAATTCCAGTGTTCTGACCACAATACCCCATACCAAACATATTCTCTGCAAAAGATCAAAGGAGAGCAAAACAACCCGGCCAAACTAGGGCAGATTTAAGGAGCATTCGGTTTAGGTTTCTATGTAGATTTCCGACGCAGACGAGATCAGATTCTCGTGCACACGAAGAAATCTGCGAGCATCGACATGACGGACGGTCTGAATCAGACCAGTACGAGATCACAAGCTAGCGTCCAATAATAGTCCATTTCAGTTTTCCATCCACCAATACTTAGCATAGGCAAAATATTAAAACTAGCAATCTCACCTTAGTGTGCAATGGGAACGCGTAGAATTATGGAAAGGTCATTTAAGTATGTGTCCATTTGTTTGTCACTCATTCTCATCCTCTCTAGATCTCCTTATCTTTGTATCAATATATCTCACCATCTATATATCTCTCTCAGACTCTCCCTCTCTATGTCTCCCTCTCTCTCTCCCTAGATCTCTTTATATCTTTACTTCATACTATCGTAGACACCAAGCATACTTATACCCTTTCATGCATACCAGGGATAAATAAAAATTTATACTATAAGTTGTGTATTTGTATTTGATTCCCTAATTTCAAAATATTCTCTTAGATGTGGATTTGATAATTGTTTGTTTGATCTTGTTCATTGATTGTTTGCTTGATGTCTTGAGGAATTA
>MU227727.1:230506-245687 GCA_018584345.1 Thuja plicata
GGTAGCCAATTAATATGGAGGTTGCAGGAGACTACAGGATCAGAGATAGCAAATCTCCTACATCATGCATCCTCCATGAATAAGGCAGTGGTTGAGGACTTAGAGAACAGGCTAGCAAGGACATTCAAAGATTATGTGTAAACTAGGAAAAAGTTTGAAGAGGAACTAATTTTGCCCTGGATATGACTCTAAAGGAGCTAAAAGATGAAATAAATAGTCTAAAAAACTAGTCCAAGGTAGTTACAGAGGGTGGTGATGTTGGGGTCCAAACTGAGTTTGAGGGGGGCTCAGCTCCAGATCTTGCAACAAAGAACATAATAATGGACGTTGATCAGCTTGCTGATACTAGAATTGTTGAAAAGGAGACGTTAAGGAAGGTGTTATTACACAGAGTAAATGTTTTAAAAGGGAAGTCTCAAATCATTCATAGCAAATTCATTTCTTTACAGGGGGCAGAATATCAATGTTCTAATGCCTTTTCTGTACTAACCACATTATTTAATACTTGGGGCCCACACTTGCAATTATTTGAGAGGTTAATTTTACTAATGGGGAAAAAAATGGAGTTACCTAACAAAATAATTGATGTTAAGGAAATAGTGGTATTAGTAAAGGATTTGTATGCATTTTTCAATGGCAAGTTAAATAACATCTAGGCAAAGCTAAAGTTTTTTGCTGAAGAGTCTGAAGGATATATCCCTGCTATTGTGGACACACAGGGACAGTTGAAGGACTGGCAGGAGCGGGTTGATTCTTTCAACCAAAGTTTAGATGCTAGCAAGGTGGCTTCTTATTTTGTTGGTGATGCTGACATTTCAACTTCTTTTGAAGTTGTGGATGAATTATACAGGCAGGAGATTGACATGAATAAGCTTGTTGCTGAATCTTGAGCCATAACGAATGCCACATGGAACAAATGTCTTGAAGAATTGGATACAGTTAGAGGGATAACTTGGCCATCAAAGAGGGAAATGGTGGTGTGGGAAAACATTGGAGAGATTCAAGCCTTGTAGTTGTCACAGACAGTTCTACTTCTAGTATTAGATGAAGATCCAATAGAGGGAGGTCAATTAATTCAAATAGGGTATCTTATCTTTGCGGTTCACCTGTTGTGGATACACCTTTGGTGCAAACCAAGACTGATACTAAAGAATTTGGGCTGCCAGTTGTCACTCTTATAACTATTTCTAAGCTTAATCTCTTGTATTTTTCTGATAGAAGTCTTTCATACTATGATCATTGTCATTGATCATTGAATTTGATCATTTGATGCATAAATTTCAAGGAAGTTAATACAATGATATTTTGTAATTTTCTGATATAACTTAGAACTTAGAAGTCTCTGGTACTATGATCATTGAATCTTGATCATTGATGTATAAATTTCAAATTTTGAAGGAAGTTAATACAAAGATATTTTTTAATTTTCTGTGCCTGTGTAATTTTGTAAAGAGCTCAAGATCACGATTCGCAGTTGCAGTTGCAATTTGTTTAAAATTGAATGTAATAATAATAATGTATATGTCATATTAATAATAATTATATTAATATTTTCTTTTAGGAAATTACTATTAGGAATTTAGGAATTATTAAATTAAGTAAATGAGTATGACAAATAAATAATTTGCATGCCACGTGGAAAGCGTTGAGGAATGGACTGTGACATCTGTCAATGGTTGAATTAATATTTGT
Organism: Thuja plicata; assembly: GCA_018584345.1. Classification (NCBI taxonomy): domain Eukaryota; kingdom Viridiplantae; phylum Streptophyta; class Pinopsida; order Cupressales; family Cupressaceae; genus Thuja; species Thuja plicata. Next base: position 232,199 of record MU227727.1, read on the forward strand.
CAATTTCTTCAGGAACTTCTGAACCTACGATAGTAATGAATCAAATGATCAAGTGGTTACAGACCTTCGCGATCGTTTGCTGGCCGTTAGTGTTCATGGTTACAAAGTTGTGATGAAATATTTGGCGGATTGGCATAACTTCAGAAAGGTTAATCAGTTACAAGATTAAAAAGTTCATAGGTTACGAAAGGCTTTGTGCAGGACTTCGTAACATTATATGATAATTGACAATGGAGATGTTAAGAAGACTATCACGACTCACCGTAACTTCAGAAGGGTTCCAAAGGCCTCTAATTTAGATGTACCAAAGTTGAGATAGGGTTAGATGAACTATTTGCGTAACTTTGGAACAAGGTCAGCTTAAGTTAATCAGATTGAATCTAACAGTGCGTGCAAAGCCTTAAAAGAAAGTTGATCATGCTTTAAGGTTCAAGGCATTGTGCAGAGCTGCCATGTGTCTAGGTGGGGCCAAGATGAACGTAACATTTAATTAAAAGGTGACATCTTAGATTAAATCCAACGGCGGGCGTAAAGCCTTAAGGATAAGATGCAAGGATAACAACCATCAAGGCAACGCGAGAGAATGACACCTGGCAATCAGTGGGTTAAAGTTGAAAAGTCAAGCACTAGTTAAAGCACGACATCTTGGATCTGATCTAACAGTAGATGTATTGCCTTGAACGCAAGATGAAGGGTAGTTAATCAATGAGGGGATGCGACATGCCGCCATGTGTCCCATTATGCAAGCTGCAGACCACGCTTAATCAAAAGGTGGTTAGTTAAAGACCAGGTAAGTTAAGGATGATCCAACAGTGGGCACTTTTCCTTGAAATAAAGTTGATTAGTTTTTAAGCTTCAAGGCATTGCACCATGATGACACGTGTCTCTGCCATATTTAAAGCCGCGGATTATTGAAAGAAGTAAAAGTAGAACAAATCTTGAAGATCTAACGGCTAGCGTAAAGCCTCAAATAAAATTTGCCCGATGGTTAATCTTCAAGGCATTGTGCCATGGTGACGCGTGTCCTAGATGTTGGGGCCCATCTGCAGTGTAAAGAAAGATATCCTATGGGTAAGTTAAGGAAGATCGAATGATAGGTGCAAATCCTTAAGATGAAATTGCTCGCTAGTTATCCTTTGAGGGAATGCGACAGGCTGCCACGTGTTGTGGTAGATGAACGTTATGAAAGACTTGCTCGGAACCATTGGATGAGAAAAAAAGGTAGTAAGATCAACAGCTATGTTTCAAAATGGCAAAATCTAACAGCAAGTTTGAACTCAATACAAGTATTGGCAAACGTGTGTTGCCTGGAAAGTCTGCAACGAATTGAAATTTGAATGCATAAAATGTTGGGTTTTAATTCATCATTCAAAATTATAATTTATCATGCATCATCGGTGAGTTCTGAAGTGGAGTGTTTTTGAAGCGAAGTGTTGTCAAAGCTATTAGATCATCTGCTAAATGGGTATTCTTCTATTTCTATGATTAAATTTCTTAAAACCTTTGCAAACGTATTAGGGCTTATTGTAGTAAATACAGATAGGTATTAGAGATATAATCTATGGTAAAATTTCAAACCCTACATCACATAATGCCGCCCAGGAGAGAATTCAAGGGAAGGGTGGATTATCAAGAGAGAAATGTATGTGACGATTTACTCAAACAATTGACTAGATCAACTAATGATTACACTAAATTGAAGGAAGAAATCCCTAAAGACCAATGGCTCATAATTTCAGAGGGGTTGTATGACTATGGGAGATGGTTGCGGGATGCCAATATTGGCATAAGTTGATTGGCCCTTTTCAGAATTGTTTTTGGCCAGAGGAAATATTTTGCTCCAAACAGTAATGTCTGGCAATTTGATGTGGGTAAATTGGCAGTACCCGAGGTGTTTATGGATGTGGATTTAATCATACAGATAGTGAAGAACTATGATGAAATAGCTAGGGTAGTGTTGGACAGTAAAGGACATGTCATGATTAGCATAACTGCTGAAGAGATAAGAGAAGTGTTCAGTTTAAATGAACCAGACACCCCTATGGATAAAATTGATTTTAATGAATTTAGGGAAATATACCAAGCTCAAAGGAGCTATCTCAGGGGACTCAGAGGCCCACTAATAGATTTTTTTGCAAAAGTGGGAGACCTAGTGTTAGTAGGTCCTAACACAAAAAAACCTTTTAAGGTTGATTTGTTCACTCCCAAGGCCAGAGGAGTTTACAGGGCCTTGTGCCAGATCTTTGGGGAAGATGAGGGGAATGAGATGCCAATCCATCTCATGTTTATGATGGTCCAAATATTGCATCGTCACCTTGCCATTAATTTTTATTTTGCCCTATATTTGGTCGATTTGATTCATGAAGGTTTGAAATGTATTCAAAAGTCACAGCTTGCCAAGCCTTTCACTTGGTATTCTTTACTCATGCGCATGTTCCTGTTTAAAGGGGCAAATTATTTTGAAGAAGAGATGAGCCTGCAGAGAATTAGAGATGATGAGGATATGCCAGTACAGTTATGGAATGCTGATATGTCATGGGACAACAAGGAGGCTAGCTTCATCACATTTGATAGGTGGTTCACAGCTAGGCTCAGAAGGTTACTTATTGGAGATGAGCCTAGAATCCCTGTATCACTAATGAAGTTTTTGAGACCCATGGAGCATAATCAAGAGCTCAAAATGGTGTATAACTTGGGGGATGTTATTCTATACCCAGTTTCTACTATGTTTAGAGTGTATGGTTTCAGAGGAGTACCCAACATCCTACCATATAGGGTCCCTTTGAAATTAGGATTTGCAAAAATAATTAGGCAAATTGGTGGCCTGCAGGAGAAAGCACTTACAGGAAGAGGAAAAGGGACAATTTTCCCTACTATCACCAATGCCCACCAATTCATCATCATAAAGGGAGGGTGGAAGAGCTTGCAGACTTTCTTTGAGTCTTATCACTTAACTACTGCCAAGGCAAGATGTGTCGATCCTGAAACCTTCATAAAGGATATGTTCAGGAAGAAGACTAGATGCTTGGTGTTGGACCACTAATTTAACTTCCTAGAGGATATCATCAAGAATGAGCTTGACATGATTGAGAAAGAAATAAAGAAAGAGAAATGGTTGGCTTACAAGAAAATCCTGGACTTTGTGCAGCATTTTGATAAACTATATGACCCCCTGAGGGAGTTTGAGGCTCAGCCATGGGCTAAGAAAATTGATTCATTAATGACAATGTTTGAAGAAATTATGCAAGCATTGAATCAAAAAAGAGAACAAATATTGCAGAAAGAGCCAGAAAGGGCTAAAGCAGTATTGAGTAGGATCATTCCTACTAGAGGGGTTCCTCCTGGTAAATATGTTGTATATCAAAGGAAAGGATATAGTGCAATGGTACCCAAAGTAGAAAAGACTACTGATCCAAAGGGTAAGAGGCCACTGGAGGCCAGCTCTAGCACATTGCCAAGCCCCAAGAGGCATAGGGTAGGAGAAGAAGCCCAACAAGAATCAAATGTATATTCTCCATCCCAATCTCCCCTACATATATATGATTAAGGTGTTGCAGAGAAGCTACTACAGATGGGGAATGCTGGTCAAATTTTTGCCACCTCTGAAGAATTACAAGGAGGCACACCAGCAGCTCCTAAAGTTAGTGAGTTGGACCTTACAGTGGCAGAATATGCTGGAAAGGAATTGGAACCACTTACACAGCAAGCTAGTGACAAGTTTTTGTCTGATGACAATTTTGTTAAGTCTAGGGCCTTTTTACAATTCTTATGGAGAATTCATATAAATGAATTCAAAGAAAAAAGTCAAAAGAAGCAGGAAGAACACCCTGCCAAGGATAAGGAGGATCTTGAAACTAAAATCAAGCAAGAAATGTTGGCCAAGTTTTCCAAAATAACTCCAGATGAGGGGAGGGAACTAGTGAAGAAGGAGGGTGTATTAATAATTCTTGAATGGGACATTGTTGATGCAATTGTCTTTGATGCAATTAGAAAAGAAACCACTACAGTGCATGCCATAGAAGCACAAGCTCAACAAGCTTCAAAAGGCATAAAATTCATTGAAGACCATGTTGCACTAGTCATGTGGCATATTAAGAGGAGAAGCAATAAGGAAACTGATAAAGAAAACCAAGCTGAGCATTCAAGAAATCTGTTGGTTAAGAGATTTGTTGATATAGAGGCTGTGGAAGTAGCAAACATCACTCTAGAATCAGCAAAATTTGGGGTGAAAGTAGCCCAAAAGTTGGAGGATGAAAATAAAACCCTACAGGAGAGATTTAGCACAGTTTTTAAGGGGTACAATGAACAAAATTGTCAAATTTGGAGAAGGACAAAATCATAGCCCAACTAAGGGGTCAATTGCCAATCCAAGCTTCACCCCAAAGAATGATAGTAGAAGAGGCATATCAACACTCTTCCTCTAGCCCAATAATAGAGTTTCCTCATCCCTCTCCTTCAGGCTTCAGCTTAGAAGCTGAATTGCAATATGAAAAGAATAAACTGATAGCAGAAAGGACAAGCTTAGAGAAGACCAGAAAAAGATGGGATGAAGAAAGCGCCAAGTTCAGAGAGGGACAAAATTTTGTAAAATAGTTATATGAGGATAAGTTAAGGACCATTGTCATGCACTTTGTTGATAGATTAGATATGATAGCTATTTATTCTCAGGGCGATAATTTAAGAGGTATAATAAATTCTTATGATAAATATCAGGTCCAGTTGGATGCCCTCATGAAACAATGGAAGGATAGAAAGGGCAAGTAAATTCATCTTGTGATGAGAAGAAAAGGAATGATGGTGTGGATATTGTCCTAACCTCTACCTATAAATGTCTGAAAGATTTGATTAATCTAGACATTGAGAGGAGTGCAATAATCAGGAAGGCACAAGCCCTAAGAAAAGAATACTCCCATTTACGTTTTGAAATATTCCTAGCCATATTTAAAAAGAATGGCCATTTGAAGAAAGTGCCACTATGGAGGGAAGAAGTTGGTGATGAGATGGCTATTAGGATAAATAGCATATTAAATATGGATATTACAGTAGTATTTGTAGAAACAATTGACACTATTCAAGAAGCTAGAGCATTCTTCAATTTTTGGAGGGAAGAAATTGAGCGAGCAAAGAGAAATTGGGAGATGATAAATGGTAACATAACAGAGATCCTCAATTTTGCATGGCCCAGTGATGAGGTGTTTACTTCATGGAAAGACAGGTTTGCAGCAGGTGCCCCAGAGGAAAAGAATGAAGAGAGTTAACTGATCAGTGGTTTTCCATTTTTGAGTGACAACAACAATTTTATATGGCAGCTTCTTAACAGTAGCAAAGAAATTAAAGAGGCCAGGCGGTCAGAAGACAAAGAATTCTAAAAAATTGATCTGAAGCTTGTTGCAATCCTACTCTAAAGAGGATTAACAAGATCATTGGAAAGGGCTGGAAAATTTTGTATTGTAAGCTTATTAAGAAGACATGTACTAGTTAAGTGTGATAAATAGAAATAGAGTTGAAAGATCTCTTGCAAATTATCGAAGAGTTTATTTCTGAATACATTTTGTTACTTGTATGCTACTATGTTGGACGTGATTTTCTATACTTGTAACTTAATACAAAGATCCTAGTTCCAATCTCTCATGTGTCATCTTATCTTGTGAGTTATGAGTTTTCTAATTCATTAGCATAGAATTTATCTGTGCATGTGTATTTTTTTAGAGTTTTGATCAAGGATCAGATTAAATGATGCTCTAATTAATGCATAGATTCATATTGATATGAAGTAGGACCTAAAGTGTAGAAACATTATCAAAGTGTTTGTCAGTTGGTCCTTTTCTTGATGTGGAGTAATATTTGGAGTTGGCTACTTCCTAAAATTGGATAGAAGAAGAAGAGGTTGTTGTCTTATTGTCACAGCATAAAAAACAACCAACACATTATACATTAAAAAAATCATGAATTCAAATTACAAAAATATAAATTGAAATTACAAAAATCATGAACAATACTTATTAGTAATTACTTGTAATATGAGTCAATTTCAAATTGTCAATATTCAAGTCCAACAAGTACAGTAATAACTAAAAGGTAATAAGTATACATTGTATAAATACCTATTAAGTATTAACTAAAATTTGAATGCTAATTCTGATTTCTAAATCACTTCACTCACTCAGTGAGCACTCTGCAGCTTCTATATCCCACATGGAATCCAGCTCCTAAAATTGACTAGTAGCCAGAGCTTCTTCTTCATTCTGAGTTGGGTATTCAAAATCAAAAAATTCTTCATCTTCATTCTGAGTTTGGGACCAAGATCCATCGTTTGTCTCAGAACTAGCAGTACCACCAAGTTTTGAAGTTTTCAAAATCCCTCATCTTTCACGCATGGAATTCCAAATTGCCAATGCCCTATCATAAGGAAAGTCTCTAACAATGTACTATGTTACAAACAACCTCAAGCAAGTTTCCAAATTTTTGTCTAGTTTGTTTCTGATCTTTGACTTCAAAAACCCCAATGCACTAAAAACTCTTTCATCTTCCACCGACCCCAATATCATTGTTTGACATAAATCAGCAAGTTTGAAATATTCTGATATTGAATCATGCAATACTTCACTCTGCTCTATCCTTTTCCAATGCCTGGTTATTGCACCAGGTTCAAATGGATTCTCCAAGTTTTTAATCTACAATTTCATACATGATGCAAATTGTCTACATTGTTTTTTAAGATTAGCTGAATCTAAAATTCCTTCAATTGGTTGTCCATTGCAATCTGCATGTTTTGAAAACTCTTTGATCAATTCATCAACATTTTTATAAAATATTTGTACAGCATTTTGTTTATCTCCAAAGTTTTTCCAAATTTGAGGAAACACACAACCCATGGCTTCAATAATTTATTCTCGAGGGAATCTTTCACAAATCTCACTTGAAAGTTGGTAGGAAATTGACTTCAAATTATCACTAACAGATTTAGCAATCCTGTCAAAATTAGCCCTTTTAACTGGAAGTAGTCTGCCTCACTTGCCTGTCTTAGATTGGTGCATTGGTATTTCATATCCTTTCACAAACACACATAAATCATTTTTTTATTAAATTGTAAAAAGTTCTTAGCATGATTCAAATCTATAATTGTCTGCCACCTGAAAAAAATTGGGCTTTGAATTGTTGTCATATCTGAGTACAGACAATCCAGGGCAATGCATGTCATTTTACGTAAACTGCTATACTCATGGATATACATAGTTCTGTCTTGGGCTTTCTTAACAAGTTTTTTCATTAAATCTAGCATGGGGAGAAGACTGGCTAAAGTTAACAGAGTCTCTATATCACTTAACTTATGTAAAAAATTAGGAGCTTTGTCTACTGTGAGGCATTGCTCATATATTAGTCCAATCAAGGATTGATATTCTATTAGAAATATTTCTATTGGTCCATGCAAAGAGATCCATCTAGTCTCAACATCCTTGAGAATCTTTTTTCCTGGTGTTACTCCCTCTGAAAAAATCTTAAATTCTGTAAAACATTTTGGACTTCTACAGAAGTAAGACTGTAGCTCGCGAACTAGATCTTCAACTTTTGACACTGTAGCAAAATCGCTTACAATTTTATATGCTAAATTAATTCGATGGGCCATGCAATGTATGCCAAGCATGTAAGGTGCAATACTAGTTTGTAATCTTGCACAAAGACCATTCCTTTGGCCTTGCATTACTACAGCTCCATCAGCTCCAACACACACTAGCTTCTTGCCAATTGTCAAATCATCCATACCAGCAACTTCATTCAAAGCATTCTTCACTTCAAAATATAAGTTTTTTGTTCTTGAATTTCCCCTCATTTTACGAACACACAGTAGATGAGCTTGGAAGACATGTTCTTTTACTATATACATATGCATACAAACCCAAATAGTGTTATCTACTACAATAACTTCATCTATGGATAATGAAATGAATCTGGATTATTTTACTTTCTCCTGTAAATTTTTCTTTTCCACCTAAGAAAGACAATTTGTCATTTCCCATCCAACATTTTTTGACCAATGTGACATAGGATAGTGAGGAACTGTCAAAAAGGATAATAAATTACCATATTTTGAGAATTCTCTCATAGGACGCCCTCTGGAAATAATATGAAAAACAACACTCATCTGAACGGTCTTTGCTAGGTTTGCTTTATTGGCTGCATGTTTAAACCCAGCCTTGATTGGATTTTCACTACTAGCAATTGCTGCCATTCTCTTCATGTTATGATCTTCATATTCTATGGCATACTTAACATGAAGACATTCTTCCTTTGATTTCCATCTCACTGCTGATATTTCTTGTCCGTCTCTGATTTGTTTTTCATAAACCTTACCAATATGTTTTTCTATAGTGTCAAGCTTTAGCTGCAACTTCTTCTCTCTTTTATTTTTCCAAGTACAAATCTTACACCTGCATTCTATTGGTTGTTCATCATTGTTTAGGACTGGTTCAATGAACCAGTACTTTTCTACCCAATCAACCTTAAAATTTCTTGTCATTTCCCACTCCCACCCCATTTTTACTACCCTTTTTCTTTTCTTCCTACCAACATCATTATTATCTTCATTGCTAGCATTTTCATCCAATTAGTTATGTGTATCCCTTATAACATCTTCTGGCATGCCACCATTTTTATCCTCATTTGATGCATTTTGATTTTCATTTAACTCAATGACAACCCCAGCTTATGGTAGTGGTACTGGTGAGCTACTGTGAATGGATTTTGCACTTGCAATTGCAGAAGTTGATGGAGCTAAAACATTTCCAACTCCAAAGAAAGCCTTTATGGTAGTATCTTTAAGTTTTGGGCACTTTGATGTCCTCCCAAACCCTTCACTTCCTTGAGGAGTCTTACCCTGCCCTTCACTGCCTTGACGATCAGGTGTCTTACCCTTGTCTAGCTTTCCAATCCCTTCACTGCCCTGAGCATAGTGAAAAGTTCAAGTCTCAAGTTCAACCTCCTCTGACATCTCAATCTCTTCAGCAGCCTAATGATACTCAGGATAGTCACCCTTATCCGACATCTTGACCTCTCACTAGTCACTACAAAATTAATAGCAATACTATGAAATGTGAACAAATAATTGCTTACCTTGCGGCTTGGTCTAGCTTCCTCTGAATTCTGATTCTCTGAAATGTTGAAAGTGAATCCTCTGTTTACTGTTGCAAGATTGCTATTTGTAAATCTGGCCCTCCAATTTTTTGTAAGGCGACATGAAAACTATAAGAGTCAAGACTAACAAATTTCATATTAATTTATATCAATGCATGATTCAAATTTCCATTTTATAAATTCCCGAGCTTTTGGCAAAAATTGGCGGACCTGAATGTAGGAATTAACAAACAATTGGTGAAATATGGTCATGGTAAATATAACAATCAATTAATGGTTGGCGAAATAGGTCATAGTCAATATAAAAAATAATTATCGGTTGGCAAATAACTCGTGGTCAATATAACAAATAATTAATGATTGGCGAAATATTTCATGGTCAATATAACAAATAATTAACGGTTGGTGAAATAGATCATGATCTATAAAACAATTAATTAACGGGTTGGATATTTTATATTTTATATGCAATTCATAATTAATACCCTTGGCGAATAAGAGACCGTTAAAATAACCATGTCACATTGGTTAAAGGCGAATATATTGGTCAACCTCATCAAACATAAAATCTTATTGGCTATTCCAATAAATATTTAACCAGTACCGTGTCAAGATTGGGTGATTTGGGCCAACATATAACATGCGCGATTCACCAATTCCATTAAAGATATTGCCCAGAATTCACCAAAAGGTGAATATTCGCCACTAAAAATTACGTTGCCCTACATTCAACAAGTTATAGGAGAAAAAGAGTTTAAATAGTTTGCATATTATGTGTAATGTGTTCATTTTCTTTTAGAGAGTATGTTGTATTTAATAAGTTGGTCCTTTTTCTCCACATAAATAATGAACACAACATACCAATTCTTTAGGGTAGAAACAAGAAATTGTGTCATTAATACTATAAAAAGCTTATTTTAAGCTCCTCGTCAATTTAAGCTTTTGATGTCTAGAAGTGTGTTAACATTGATAAGTGATTCTTATTTAGATAGTTTTAATTATAAATAATAAATAAAAATATTTTAACAAATACCTATCTTATCTAACTCATTTAATTTTAGATTAAAGTGTTATAATTGTAAAATCTATATACCTTGTCATGTCTCATTTGATAGAATTTTTTGATGGTACGCATATCAATAAAAGTACTTTTTTTTAAAGTTGCTCATTGATTCTTCTACCATTCACTTATACCCATATGCACATATTTCTATAAATTTATCCACACCTTATCCAAATATACACATTCTCCATGATGAATTCATTTATTACACCTACAATAATTAGGCATTCATTAGTAGAATAGGTTTCACTATCCCACCATCTTAGGTCATTTTTTATGGATGTAGGGTTTACCCCATGTTTGCAATCTAATCTCCAAATTTCTAAAAATTAAATCCAAATTTGGTCGATGATCCTTCATATTATATTATTCATTCTAAGATAACTAAGCACACATGTGTGGCTTGTTTCTATGTAATTATCCTTAAATGAATTCACTTGCATTGATTGCACATCCTCATAAATCAAAAGATCTCTTTCATATTCCTTATCCTAGAAGCATTAGAAAATTACTTTATTTTAGTGCATTAAAATGAATATAAGGTTGCATTATCATTCTAAGGTATTTTATTTTTATTGGCTATTCTTACACATATCTAGAGGTTGACCTAGAAGAATGCACTGCGCCAAGCAAATTTACTAAACATCTTAATGTGTGTCTAAATATTGCCAACCAAGATAGTAGAGAAAACAAAGGAAAATGTGATGGACGAAAGAATCTTAGGAGTACAAACCAAAAGAGGTTAAATCTATACAATAGAAAAATGAATTTATATATGTAAAATTGAACCATAGGCACAAATTCAACAGAAACATAAACACAGATCTTGCATAGAATCAAAGGTTTTGAGAAAATTAAATCTTAAAATATTCATCAAAATAATACACCTTTCACCATCAATCTTAGTACCCCAATCCATGTTACATTTACTCTCCTAGTACTATTTAATTCAAAATTGTATACATCCAAAGGTTCTTCATCAACTAGTCTAGGTTAATATATGTTGATTGTACATGCATTTGATTTGATTATCTAAGATAAAGTGTAGTGAAAAGTTTGTTTTCAGTCAAACATGTATAAAATTATCTTTCTTTGTAATAATAAAAAGAAAAATATTTTGTATTTATCTAGTATTGATAGGGAAAATTTGTAATGCTACCTAAACATTATATTGTTTTATACCTCAAATAAAATTGTATTGTTTTATACCTCAAATAAAATCCTCTAGGAAGATAAATATCAAGTATGTTTAAGGAATTTAATTAGGTGGAGCATAAATAATCTTCTACAATGGTATATTTTTTTTCCAAATCTCATCAAGATATCTTATTCCTTTCTTATCAAGAGTTTAAATCCAATAGAATCTCTAAATTATCCTTAGGTAATCCTTCAGGATCTACTTTTATTAGTACCCCTAAGAATCCTTCTTCATTGTGGATATAGAATTAGTTGTTCCTACTTCACATCCTAGTCTAGGAATCCTCCTCACTCCTAATATCCCTCCTATATATTTTGGTTCCACCTCCACAATCCTATAAAGGACAAAAAGGAAGATGACTGACACATCTTATGTCTCAACCTTTAGTGCTTCCTTCCATTCTTTTTTATGATCCTTGAGAAAAGGAAGAAAATAAATAAATGTTGAGCGATCCCCAACCTTATTCTACTAGATCTTTGATTCATAACCACAAAATCATAGTGCGAAAGATTGTCAACAAAAACATCATGTTGAGGATCGTGAGCTTGCTTCAAAAAGTGATTATTCCTCCAAACTAGTTGAGCACTTATTTGATCTCACCTTCCCATCCTTGCCATCACCCAGTCCTAGAGAGGATCCTCACCTTTCCCAACCTTGTCAAAATTTGAAGCTTTAAATATCAAGTGATTCTTCTTCTCCCCCTCCTATTAAAACTTCTATTGTGATTAATTTTTAAGATGATGATTTTGATGATAGTGTTGATATTGTTGAGGGTACTAATGAAAATTTGTCTCTAATATTTTTCAATTCATTAACTCTAGCTCCTAGTGACATATTGTGATCTATCATTAGATCATAGTCCATGTTTAGCACTAGACATAACTCCATCTATAGTACTAGTTGTAACACCTTTGGTATATTTTGTCCACCATTCCTAAATGGTGTTGAACAATATTTGGAGGTAGATGATTTTCTATATATAAGTTAAAACATGTAGTAGATTCCTTTTTGTATTTTGTTGCATGTAATGCGATCCCTTGGACATGTATTTTTTTTATAAGCTCTCTTTGGGTGATCCTTATTGCTCCATTAGAAAAAGAATACAAAGGGACTAAACTTATTGTAGAATTCCTCTATTTGTATCTTAATTTTGTGATATGCCATATAGATGGTATGTCATAAATATCCTTCTATCATAAATGTGTTTTTGTGTTGTCTACTTGGGAATGATGCAGAGCATTGAGATTTTTATGGTCTCATCCATGTTGACTCAAAAGAATTTTGTGTATGTCTTATGTACTCTTCCTTCATTTCACTTTTAGTTCCCCTACCTTTGGCGATGAGGTACCAGTACAAATATTGATCATAATTGATGTGCATAATTTATTTGATGTGCATACTTGTTAGAGTAGTCGAGTATTGCTAATAATTAAATCAGTTAATTATTAGTTATCTACTCTTAGCTTAAGTTAGACTTAGGAAGTTTCTTTTTCCTAGTTGTTTCCCTTTTAGGGTTTCGGTTTCCTTTATAAGGAATCACCGCTTTGTAATTGATCATCGAGATTGTAAATCATTTCATTGTTGAATATAGAACATAATTTCTGTCAACATGCATTTGCAGTCTCTGGCCTATCGGCCGCCATAGATTTTTGTGTCTTCTCTCTTCTGTCTGCTTCTTCTTCTTTGTAACAGCTTTGCATGCAGGTGTTCTTGGGAAGATTGCAGTTTAGCAATCTTAACATGGTATCAGAGCTCGCCTGCAGCTCGCTGTTCGTATTCTGTTGAAGCGTACAGGCACTGAGGGTTTTAGAGGTTTTTTTCTGGCATTTGTTTATTGGTTCTGGGGGGTCTCTATTTTTGGAGGCATTTTGGGCCCAAACAGACACTTCCATTGCGTTCAGAAGGCCCAAAAACCCCAGAATCCATATAAGGCACATTCGATTTGGACACCGGGGCCTTTGGAGAATTTTTTCGGCCTCCTACGGACCGTACGGATGAGAAAAATCAAAAAAATTAAAAAAAAACATATTTTAATATTTTTTTGGCGTTTTTAAAATGCATAGAGCAAATTTTTGGGCGCGCCGCCCAGGGCCGCC
>MU227727.1:246805-291432 GCA_018584345.1 Thuja plicata
TGTTGGTTCTATTGCTTCCTGGTTCGATTGATCAGCTCTTCAGACACTTGTCTTCTCTACCTGGTCATGCACTTCAGTGGGGGTTCCAGCAGTATCTTCTGACAGAATTTTCAGACATGCTTCGGAGGAGCTTCTTGCTCTCTTCTTGTTCCTCTCTCTAGGACATCTTTTGCTTTATGTTTTGGGTACCTGATCAAGCCTAGTTGCCGGGACCCATCTTTCCTGCTTTCTGCAGTAGTTTAGCTTTTTTGCTTCTCCCTAAGTTACACTTAAGGGGGGGTGTTAGAGTAGTCGAGTATTGCTAATAATTAAATCAGTTAATTATTAGTTATCTACTCTTAGCTTAAGTTAGACTTAGGAAGTTTCTTTTTCCTAGTTGTTTCCCTTTTAGGGTTTCGATTTCCTTTATAAGGAATCACCGCTTTGTAATTGATCATCGAGATTGTAAATCATTTCATTGTTGAATATAGAACATAATTTCTGTCAACATGCATTTGCAGTCTCTGGCCTATCGGCTGCCATAGATTTTTCTGTCTTCTCTCTTCTGTCTGCTTCTTCTTCTTTGTAACAGCTTTGCATGCAGGTGTTCTTGGGAAGATTGCAGTTTAGCAATCTTAACAATACTAACCCAAGATAATGGATCCCGCCTTATGTGCTCTTTCATGTCTTGTGGCCATCGCCTTTGATTTCTCTATGTTTTGGGGCATTTCATTATTATAACATGTGCTTACTTTGGATGCATAAGTGTGCCTTCCCTTCTTGTTTCCCATCGTCGTTCTTCAAAAAATCACTTTTGAAATAATTACCAAATGCAAAAACTTTGTATTTATTAACTTGCATATGCTTCTATTAAAAATAATGAATTCAATGGCTTTTGTGTTATAAGAAAAAAAAGAAAAAAAAATACTTTTATTTATACCCAATTGCAAAGTCGCACCCAAAAAAATAACCCGAGTGACCTACTTCGGGCGAACATGCCCGGCAAAAAAACTGCCAATGCCCTTTCTGTCATACTTTTTCTAGGGGGTCTTTGGCCAAAGGGGCCTTCGGCGGAAGATCCCTTAACCCCTTTGGGAAAAGGGGTCTTCAGCTAAAGGCATCAAAAATTGAAATTTTTGTTAAGGACAACAAATATCTACAGAAATATGCCTTTTGGAGGTCTCAATCAAGGGCCAAATAAGACAATCATCTGAAACAGAAAAAATGCCATATTATGCTACTCTAAAAAAGCATTAAAATAACTACAATTTTGATATATATTGAGTTTATTGTGACTTTTTTATTTTTAGTTTAATTAAACATAGGTTGTCTGACCATTTAGCAACCTCTCTCTTCGATGCTTCAGGAAAAATAGAAAATTAGGAAAAATAAATTATTGAAAATATGTATCTAATAGGTATGTATGTTACCTAAGTTATATCAAAAAAATAAAAATTAATTTTGATATATATACAGATCAAGTTAGAGCAAACCAAAGAAACCTGTCTAAATTATAGTTAATGTCACTTCATAACTCAATAAACTATAAAATTTTAAACCAAATTGAATGAAACCAATTACATCCTCTATGTATTGATGTTACAAACCTAACCTCAAAATAATTACATCGTTATAATTTTTCAAAAACAAATTATGTCGAATCGAGTGAATGTCACTTTTTAAAAATGTTGATTTTTCATACAAACCACTTTTCGAAGAAGGAAAAAAGGATACAAATCAATTCCAATGTTGTTAAAATATATATATATATATAGAAACTAGAAAAAAATGCTAAAATCCGCTAGTTTACATCATCTTCAAATTCTTAATTGTTTTGCAGCAATATGTGTGTGAAAGTAAAGTTTGTTTCTAGAAAGTTCATTTCAGTGTCAAAGTTGGCCAAAAAGTGGGACACAGTATTGTGGGACCATTAGAAGGTCCTACTCCGCTAAAGTGGGGGATAAATTATTGGATTTATTTGTTCGACCCCACAAGCCCATGAATCACTTGCATGCAAAAAACCTATCATATCTAAAGAGAAGTCATGATTAATGTTGTGCAATCATGAGAGAGAATTGATCCAAAGAAGAAATTGATATGTAGATTAACTTGTAAATGAATTGGATGATTACAGATAAATAAAAAATTGCTTTTATATCTATTTAACCAAGAGAAACCTAATCTAAAATTAGAAAAATAAAATTAGTTCAAAGATCTAAAGATTAGCTCAACTAAGTGAAGTTATTATTAGCCTAATCTAATAAAAGAAAAAAGTGTCTAAGTTTAGCTTAAGTGAATTAAAGTAATTAAAGGACCTAATTTATTAATAATTAAAAAATTTCTAACTAACCCAACACACCCTTTATGATTAACTTAGGGAGAAGCTACAAATCTAAGGATGAATGAAAATATGTGAGCATGAATGTTTCCTAACCACAATGCTTTATTAGCTAGTAATGTACAAACCAATGCAACTCCTCTTCAAAAGAGAGAAAAATAATTACAAAAGATTACATGTGAAAAGAATAATGGAGTCAAGATCTCTCCTTTAGTACATTTGATTAATCACATGCATATATTTAAATCNAATCCCCCCCCCCCCCCATGACAATAGAGAGAGAAAATGTGGATAGGGAGTCCCCTTAATGAAGAAGTAGCTCTTGTGCCAATGATGAATGCTTTAAAAAAAACATGATCCATTACCTAAAAACAATATTCCTCCCTTTCAGAAGAAACAAATACATTGAAAATAGGAGAATACTCTCTTAGAAATTGAAATAAATAGGAATCCAAATCCAAACTATGTGTCCCTATGGAAACTAAATTTTACCATGTTCATGAAGGATGATGATGCAACAAAACAACTAGGTGCATTCCTAATCAATGTAGAATGTGGCAATCTAGGGCTTTTCAAAGACTAATTTAGAACAATCTATCTGGGCAATGAATGTGGATTGACAACAGTAATGAGACTATCAACAAAGAGGAGATGCATGTCCTCTATATAATCCTTCAAATTTGCAATATTATGAGGCTCTACAAACAAGGATGATATGTTTGCAAGATATGAATCCCAATTAGTTGTGTTTGCAAGAATAATATCAAATTTCATTTAATTAATGGGAGGCATGCATGTGCCAAAACCAAGGTCATCAATAACAATAGAATATGATGAATGTTGTGATGGTGTCTCAATGTGAGGATTGAAAATTGAGAGACAAGCCTTTGATCCATGGGGACATGAAAGACTTTTGATATAACCAAGCATCTCAAAAGTACCACATTCATAATGCATACGATATGCATGTGCAAGGGGAATGATCCAATATGTTTTAGGATCCTTTAAAAATGGAGAGACATGAGGGTCTCCATAGATCTTTCAAAGAAAAGTCCAAAGAGTGTGGGGACAATCAATGTCCAATAAAAGACACATGGTGTGATCATCAAAACTAGAACCAATTATGAGAGTAATAAGTTAATTCACTTATTAATTAAATCATTCTGATTTAATTATTAAAGTCACTTATTATATCTAGTTCACTTAAGATAAACTTTAGGCATATAATAATTAATTCTTTATTGATTATTATCATGCAACCTAGGTTTCTCCCCTTTTTAGAGTTTTGATCACCTTTTATAAGGTTTGATCTCTTTGTATTTGTAAATTAGTTTTGATTGATCTTGAATCATCTTGTATTCTATATTCTATTATTGAATCAATTGAAGACGTTTCCTCTTTCACAGATCTGATATTTCTGGCCTCCATAGCTTTTGCTTCTCTCTCTATGTGGCAGGTGTTTGCATGCAAGTGATTCTTGGGAGCTATAGGGTTGATTTTTCATCGACTTCAATATGGTATCAGAGCTTCAGATCTTCATGCCCTTGTTCTCTTCATGAGAGATTTGGTCTTGTTCTTAATATTTGTGTTTTTAAGAGTTTTTTTGCTTCAGATTTTTGTAAATGTGGGGGTAGTTATTTTTGGAGCACTTTGAGTACAAACCAACCTTACAATTGCGTCTGGAAGGCCCAAAAACCCCTATTTTCATATGAGGCTCATCCAATTTTGAAATAGTTGATATTTGGGCCCTCTTTTTTGCATGCACAACATTGGCACACTTTTTGAGGCAAAAAATGCCTCATTTTCATTTCACCTCAGTTTTCATATCGCCTCAAAATTCACGCCACCAAACTGGTGGAAAAAAAATGTTATTTTATTATTATTATTATTTATTGGTAAATCTGCCAAATTTGGCCAAAAATTTATCAAACTCGCTAGATTTTGAGGCATCGCCAGATTTAGTGGAGCTCCACCAGATTTAGTAGAGGTTTCTTGGAGTTCTTATTTTAGAGACCTCTTTAGTTGTTTTCTTGTATCTTGAGAAAACGGAGGCATTTTTGGCCAAACGAGATATCGTCATAAAGCTAGTTTCAAGCCCGACCTAATTTTGCAGGTTTGGTTTTCTGATTTTTTCGTCTTGCAAGTTTTTCCTAGTCAAAGTCATGGTTCCTTTTGCACTCTGAGAGCCATATCTTTCTCATCTAGGCTCTGATTTCTGACTTCTGGACATCATTGGAAAGTTGGTTCGGTGCTCTTTCTTCTTGTATGGATCTCATTTCCAAAATTTGCACCTGGTACATTTTATTCAAGTATTTTCTTTTTGCAATCTAGTGAATATCTTGGATGTTTCAAGTCCTAGAATAATTTTCCTTGCATGGGATGACTCCTTTTTAGTTTTTACTCATGTTGATACAGCTTTGTTGTCATTCTTGAGCATTGTAGACATCTATTTCTATAGCTTTTCTTTTTTTGCAAAAGCACTGGGATAAAGTGTCATATGATGCATGCTTGGGATCTTGGACATTTTTGTGCCTATTTGTACTCGCACTACATAAAGTTCCATGGGGGGTTTGATAATTGCTTTTTTTTCCATCTTCCTTTGTCAAGTGAGTGTTCCTTCCATACATTAGCCTCATGATCTATGTCAAGATAGTGTTTCCTCCACGACACCATCCTTTATATGTGTTTGTACTTTCTATTTCACTTTGTATGTTCCTAGTTCTTCATCATGTAGTTATTCTTGGAAGTATGGTTTAGTGTACCTTTCATGCCTCTTCCTACTCAGCATTATGGGGGATATCTCTTGTTGGGGGGTATCTCTTGTTGGTTTTATGGAGTGATCTATGTATTCAGTATTTGTTCCTACTTACTAGGCAGATGTAGTGGTTGGGTACCTATACATTTCAGTGAGATGGATCATTTACCATATGGACACTTTTTCATTCCTATTTTGGAAGCATCCTTCCATCTTTGATTGATCATCTCCTCAAACTTTTATTACAATCTTCTTTACCTGATCATGTTCTATTACAGTGGAGGTTCAAGCAGTTATTCTTCGACAATGTTTGCAGCTTCATGCTTCAGTGATATTCTTCATATTCTTCCTTTGTTCCTATTTTCTGGGACATTCTCTAGTTTGGAGGCTTCTTCAGTCCTTCACTCGGCTTCATCTCTTTTCAGAGAGGGATTTTTCCCTTTGGGTTTTCTCCTTTTCTCCTCTTTACAGATATTTTTGGTACTTGGGTACCTGATCAGGACATGTTGTCGGGACCCATTTCCTGCTTTCAGTAGTTGTTTCTAGGGTTTTAGCTTCTCCCTAAGTTTATCTTAAGGGGGGTTTCAGAGTAATAAGTAAATTCACTTATTAATTAAATCATTCTAATTTAATTATTAAAGTCACTTATTATCTCTAGTTCACTTAAGCTAAACTTTAGGCATATAATAATTAATTCTTTATTAATTATTATCATGCAACCTAGGTTTCTCCCTTTTTTAGGATTTTGATCACCTTTTATAAGGTTTGATCTCTTTGTATTTATAAATTAATTCAGATTGATCTTGAATCATCTTGTATTCTATATTCTATTATTGAATCCATTGAGGATGTTTTCTCTTTCACAGATATGTTGTTTCTGGCCTCCATAGCTTTTGCTTCTCTCTTTCTATGATAGGTGTTTTCATGCAGGTTATTTTAGGGAGTTGTAGAGTTGATTTTTCATCAACTCCAATACCAATCACTCCTACAATATGATCATTAATGATCCACTAAGCATACTTACCCTTTCTAAGGCTATTTGAGGAATTATTCCATATAGATAAGGCAAACAATCAAGGCCTAAGATGTATAAATATACCATTTTGTAAAGACTCATAACTGCCCTTTTCTAGGATGATAACGGAATGATGAATTAAAAAAACCCATGTTACCTCATAAATTGAAATAATTAAACCCCAAAAACCTCAACACATATAAAGAAAATCAAATAAATCTCTCTCCAACAAATAGATCCATTCTAGATGCCAAAACATCAGAGTAATTGACTAGATAGTGAAAACACAAAAAATTGAATAAAATATATTTAGTGTTGTGGTGTCCTAAACTATAACCCCTTACATTTTCACACTCATTTTTGTGCCCTTTCCTTAGTGTGTCCCATCGTAACTCTTTCCAAGCCTATTTTTGGTCCCTTCATTGTCACATTGTTATCAAATGATAATGTAGAGATCAAATCCTATGACCTAAGTTATGCACATTTAATTTGTCATTGATACAACCCTTTTTTTAGTGGACTATGGTGCTAGGAGCCATCATCACCCCATATTGGGTCCAAATTTTAATATATTAACGTGTTGGTTCCTGCCAATTGTTATTTGATTTTTATATTTGCACATGACCGTTGGAGGTTGAACTAATTTGTGAAAAACCTTGGTAACCTATATAAGAGCACCCTTTCCTGATTCATTTTTATCTTCTCACATCCTCAAGTATTTTAATCACTTCCTAGAGCAAGCATTATGCATGAGATTCTTCAAATCTGTGCATTAAGGAGTAGACAGTTGCAATAATCATCATTTCAAGGAGTTTTTTTTGTTAGAGTAAAAAGGTATTTTCTCTTATTAATTAAATCATTATTGATTTAATTATTAAGTCACTTTTTATCTATACTTCACTTAGGCTAAACTTTAGGCATATAATAATTAATTTTTTATTAATTATTATCATGCAACCTAGGTTTCTCCACCTTTTGGGTTTCGATCTCCTTTATAAGGATTGTTCTCTTTGTAGTTATCATTCCCTCAATTCCCTCTCTCAATGAATATTTCATCTTTAATATCATTATGAGTTGTGTCTTCATTCTTTGCTTTTGTGATAGGTTATTTGCATGCAGTGGATCTTGGTGATAGAATTCTTTGAATTCTAACATGGTATCAGAGCCTTGTTTTTGCAACCTATTCTTGAGTTTTTTTAATATTTTTTGGAGCACCGAGGGTTTCAAGTTTTTAGATTTTTTGTGTGAGTCTGGAGGAAGCTATTTTTTGGAGCACTTTAGGCACAAACCGACCTCCGATTGCACTCAAAAGGCCCAAAAACCCTTATTTCCATATAAGGCACATTAAATTTGGACACAGTTGCATTCTGAGGCAAAAAAAATTGCCTGTATAGCCCTATTCTAGGCACAATTTATGAGACGACTGAAAAAATAAATAAATAAAAGCCGAAAAAAAATTCAGATTATTGAAAAAAAAAATTACCCATTTTTTATGGGTTTTGGAAAATAATTTTGAAAAAACAATTTTTTTTGGTGGGAGTCGTACCCCACCCACCTGCGATGGCAGGCAGTGGGGCCTCACCCCCTGCACGGTGGCCACAGGCCGCAAAGAAGCACACAGGCCCCAATGAGGTTGCGTTGGCCTCAAGGGTGTCGTGTAGGCCCCAAGAGTGTCGTGCAAGCCCCAAGAGAGCCACGCTAGACCCAAGGGAGCCCCAGGCCCACAATTGTTTTTATATTTTTTAAAAATATATATATATATATATATATATATTTTAAATGTTTTTTTTCAAAAACAAAATATTTTTTTCTTTGGAAATTCACCCAGTTAGCTACATGGCCACTAGGTCATCGCTCCATTAGCTTCGTCAAATTTGGCAAATTTTTCAGTAATTCCACCAGATTTAGCAGAGACTTTTTGGGGTTCTTATTGTTTTAGCGCAATTATCAGTTTTTTGCTCCTATCTTGAGAAAACATAGGCATTTTTTGCCAAACAAGATATCATCAGAAAGCTGGTTCCGAGCCTAATCTGATTTTCTAGGTTTGGTTTTCTAATTTTTCCATCTTGCAAGTTTTTTTGTCAATCAAAGTCAGGGTTTCCTTTTGCACTCTAGTCACCATATCTTGCTCCTTCGGACTCCATTTTTTGACTTCCGCATGTTGTTAGAACGTTGGTTATGTTCTCTTTCTTCTTGCATGGGTCTCATCACCAGAATCTGCTCCAAATACATTTTATTCAAGTTTTTTTTTTGCAATCTGGTGGATATCTTGGATGTTTTAGGTCTTGGGATCATTTTCCTTGCATGGGATTACTCTTTTTTTAGTTGTTACTTATTTTCCTACAACTTTTTTTCATTCCTTAACATTGTAGACATCTATTTTTGTAGCATTTTTTTTTGCAAACGCACTGAGATAAAGTGACATCATTGCATACTTGGGATCTTGCACATTTTGTGCATGTTTGTACTCACACTACATAATAAAGTGTCATGGGGAGGGTTCAATCTACCTTTGTCAAGTGAGTGCTCCTCCCACGACATTAGCCTCATTATGTGTGTCCAAAGATTGATCATCCTTGACACCATCCTTTATATGTGTTTGTACTTTCTTTGACATGTTATTCTTGGCAGCCTCTTTCAGTGTACTTGTTATACCTCTTTGTGCTCAACATTATGGGGGGTATTTTATGTTGGGTCTAATACTTCCTTGGTTCCAAAGAGTTAGCTATGTATTCAGTATTTGTTCCTATGTACTAGGCGGATGTAGTGGCTGGGTACCTATGCATTTTGGTGAGATGGATCATTTACCATATGGACAATCTTTCATTCCTATTTTGGAGGCATCTTTCCATATTTTGATTAGCTCTTCAAACTTTGGTGTTTTTTTTCATATGTATCTTTGAGTTTTGATGTTTTCCTTGTTTGTCATCCTGATTCGAGCAGTGTCATTTGAGGGCACTCATATAGATTATAGTCTTCTCTACCTGATCAGATTCTATTTCAGTGGAGGTTCCAGCAGTTATTCTTTGACATTATTTGCATCTTCATGCTTCAGTGGTGTTCTTCATGTTCTTCTTTTGATCATCTCTTTAGACTTTGGTGTTTTTTCCATCTGTATCTTCAATTTCTGATGTTTGCCTTTGTTTTACATCTTGATTTGAGTAGTGTCATTTGAGGGAACTCATGCATATTATAGTCTTCTCTACCTTATCTTTGTTCCTATTTTCTGTGACATTCTCTAGTTTAGAGGCTTCTTCAGTCCTTCACTAGGCTTCGTCTCTTTTTAGAGAGGATTTTTTCCCAGTGGGTTTTCTCCTTTTCTCCTCTTTACAGAGATTTTTTGTACTTGGGTACCTGATTAGGCCATATTGTCAAGACCCATTTCCTGCTTTCAGTAGTTATTTCTAGGTTTTTAGTTTTTCCCTAAGTTTATCCTAAGGGGGGTGTTAGAGTAAAAAGGTATTTTCACTTTATAATTAAATCATTTTTTATTTAATTATTAAGTCACTTTTTATCTCTAGTTCACTTAAGCTAAACTTTAGCCATATAATAATTAATTCTTTATTAATTATTATCATGCAACCTAGGTTTCTCCACCTTCTAGGTTTTGATCTCCTTTATAATGATTGATCTCTTTGTAATTATCATTCCCTCAATTCCCTCTCTGATTCAATATTTCATCTTTCATATCATTATGAGTTGTGTCTCCATTCTTTTCTTTTGTGACAGGTTATTTGTATGCAGTGGATCTTGGTGATAGAATTCTTTGAATTCTAGCATTTTTATGATTGATCTTGTTTGGATGTCAATGTAATCAAATTTTCACAATCCATTAGAATTACAAATATCAGCTTCTAGATTTGATTGTGTAGTTATTTTTAGCATCAACATTTCAGATCACACTATGTGATCCATCAATACTTGAGGGTCATATCCAAAGAGCATTAGTATTCATCAACACTATCAATATTGAGGTATGGTCGTGTGATATTTTGCATTGTACTTTAGATTAATATTATTTACTAATCATCATTATTGTATAAAATATTATATCCTCCTGGGCTTGAATAAGGGAAGCCCCTATACAACACAAATGTCATTTTTTCCTCGTGCGTGGGTTTTCAGATCTAGGAGCAAGGTGTTAAAGATCTAGAGAGTGTGGATTGAGATAAGAATAATTAAATCCTTGGAAAATTATTAGGACACAATCAATTAATTTTTAGTTAGCAAATTATTCTAGCGCACTTTTTGTAAAATCTTAGAAGGATTAGAAAGACATCCCGAGTTTGAATTTATGTGTGATATCATCTTCAAATTTTATTGGGAATATATCGCCTACCAAAATAATCCTATCATTTCAAGCCAAAATTTGATTGACATATTCCTCTCTGATTCTTATTTCTATATATGTATTCAAAGTTGATTTATTAGACTAATAGCTTTTTGTTTATGCTAATCATAGTTAATTTAATATCATTTACCCTAGTTCTCTATCATAATCAATAAATTCAATTTAATCAACACAAAAGGAGGATAATTCCCACCAATTTGAGTTCAACTCTCCTCAATAGGTTTTAAGTTGGGTTGATTGAATTCATCCTTATACATATTCCTAAATAGTAAGCACTTGCTTTTGTTTTCATTTTAGGACTCTTTTAGCCCTCTTCAGTGTGTTCCTTATGATAGGACCTCACATTGCACATAATTGTATACCTAACTTAAATCAAGGTCCTATCCTCTCCTTCAATCTTTTTCAAAACTCTAAGTTGGCTCTAGTCTCTATGCACATTTTCCCATTTTCCCCTCCATCCACATGATTCATTTCCCTCTTAAGCTCCATTCCAATATTTGGATGCATTTATGATCACTTTTCCCACTTATCCTTCCAATTCTTCCTGAACCACTTAACACCCCTTTGATCCAGCAACTTTACCTTGAAATTAACACCCTCTGGGTATAGGTTGAACTTGGTTCGACCTATACGTGGTATAGATCAAAATACTTTCAACCTATACCTCAAGAGTTTAAATTTGGTGGGCTCCAATCCCGATGCAAGGTTTTTTATTTTCTCGTTTGCTGAGGTCAGCCTTTGTGAAATTAGACCTCAAAATCACTATAAAAGGAGGCCTATTCCCTTCATTTTTTCATCTACCATCTATTTATCTATCTAGGATATATACATCTCTTGTACAATCTATTTTGCATTCAAGGAGTTCAAGCAAGAAAGCATTCATTAAAGGCATGCATCATTCATCAAGCATTCATCTATTTCCTTCTATAGATCTAGCTTCTTTCTTCATAGGAGAAAAAGGAGTTGGCCAAATCAAGGGAGAATATCTACATTCCTTAATTTCACTCTTCCTCTTCTTCTTCTTCAATCCAATATTGAAGAAAATTAAAAGCATCTATTACATGAGGTTTTGTCTTACATGATTTCCTTTTGGTTTTTGTGTTGATTCAAGGCTATTGTATTAACACATTTGATCTCATACTAAGTACAATTGCATCTACATGGTATGATATATTTTCATTGATATATTTGATCTCTTCTACATGATAGAATTTCCTTTATTTCAATTCAAGGTGAATTCCCCAATCGAAGCTTGACCAAGGCAAGCTCCTCCCCTCAACAACTTCCCCTTCTCTCTTGTGTGCAGGCGCAAGACTGGAGTGCTGATTTAGTGGCAGATTTGGGAACCCATTTGGAAGAATTATCCAAATCCATTTGCTATTTTGGATTATGTTACTCCAATTGTGCATTGAAGTTTCCATTAGTTATCAAGCAAACATGATGGACAGACGGTAACAGAGTCACAACAGGACAGTTGGTATATTCACCGAAGTGCAGAGTTAATCGAGAGCCCTAATCATGCCCAGAGTTAACCAAGTACAGTGATACCTAAGCTGACAGACTTTACTGAGCATTAGACAACACCAAGCTACATAGTATAAACCGAACAAGTAGTATAACTGAGATACACAGACAACACCGAGCACTGAGAGACAACAATAATCGAGTGAACTAGAGGCCACCTAAAAGTTTGTTATGGTACATAATTCTATGTAAAAAAAAAATTCTGACCTAGATAATGGTTTACAAGATCGAGGAGAACATTAATTACAAATATACATCGTTAATTGTTTATGTCTCCTATGTTAAATGATCAGGTAATTATGTACATTGTTGATCTTAGGGTAGGGATGTAATTGTAAAGCCCTAATTAGGTCATATCATTTGATATATAAATGTATAGATGTCAAATTTTGTAATGTATGTTGATCAAGAAATGATCAAGTAGCCGCCATACTACAAACATCAGAGATCAGACAAAGACTACATTGCAAAAATTAGTTTTCATAACTAAGGAAGGCTATCGAGCAGAACAGAGCAGAAGGTATTATCATTCACATGAAGGTGATATGTTTTGTATGCACTTACTGGATCTGTATCAGCAATATTGAGATTGTATATGTTTCAGATCAAATTTTTGTTACTCTCTAACAATTTTAATAGACCTCCAAAATCTCTTAACAAAGTAGACTTAACCGTCTTATTGTAAATCTCTTAACCGAGTGCACACATACTTTGTGTTGCTAAATCCTCTCACAAGGTTCTTATCAATCTCACTTTTACTCCTAACGGGGTAAGATCATCAGAAGTGATCATTCTTTGTAATCTTTAACATGATACTTTATTTACTACAGAAGTGAAGTTTTGTGGGTCTCATCCCCACTACAGTTTTTACCTTCTAACAGGGGTTTTCTGCGATACCAAAATACTAGTGTCATGAGTACTTAATTTCATGTATGTGTATTGTTTATTTTACATGCATTTACATTTCAGTAGTGATACTATATGTTTGGTGTATGCAATCTAATCATTCGGTTAATTCAAAACAATGGTTACAAAGAATTGATTAAAAGTTTATAAGGGTACTGATTCACCCTCCCCCCTCTCAGTACACACCCTTTCAATTATCCCAACTCATTCTAACAGTATCAGGTATAGATCAAACCTTTTTTTAATCAAATGATGGTAAAGGTGATGAAGACTGAGTTTAGAAGAATACAATCAAGTAGAATGGTTAGATAGTTGTTAGTTTGTCATTGATGTCAAGAAATTGATTTCTAGTTTATATTAAGTTGTCATATTAATGGGAGAGGAACTTAATTGGGCAGATAATAAAGATCAGAAAGGATAAGGAACTATTGGTATAATTGTTTTTAATTAACATTTGATGTTGTTAAGTCGGTAAAGTAGAAAGGTTAAGTCGGTAAAGGGAACAACCTAGTTACCGAGCAGTCAAGTGTTAGTCGGTCAAACAAAGCAAAGGCAGTCACCGAGAAAAGTTGACAATCGAGCAAGGTCAGTTACCGAGAAAGGTTGGTAACCGAGAGAAGTCGGGCACTAAGTGAAGATATTCACCTAAGTCACCGAGCATAGAATAGAGCATGAATAAACATTGGACTCAAGGAACAGAATGAGTTTAATGTGAAGGCACAGAAATCAAGAAGAT
This sequence comes from Thuja plicata, assembly GCA_018584345.1. Classification (NCBI taxonomy): domain Eukaryota; kingdom Viridiplantae; phylum Streptophyta; class Pinopsida; order Cupressales; family Cupressaceae; genus Thuja; species Thuja plicata. The sequence goes on from MU227727.1 coordinate 260,410, forward strand.
CTTAAGGATGAAGGTGAAGTTTGTTACAAGATATATGGTCATGAAAAGTCAAGTTCAAAATCAGTGATGTAGATTAAGCGACAAAATAAATTGTTCTAAGAAAAAGTGCAAGTCACAAGGCAAGGTTAACTGCCTAACAGAGTTGCAAATATATTGTATCAGTTCATTTGAGATGATCTGATGGTTGAGTGCAATTGAAGGAAAACCTAATAAATAGGATTAAGAGGCAAAACAAATGCCTATATATTATAGAGTTTGTATATTTATACAGATTTTCTTGCGAAGTGAATAGTTGAAGAGCTACTGAACAGAGTAGTGAAAGAGTTGGATAACCAGTCTAGTGGAGAGACTGATAATTTTATGAGTTATTGGTGTTAGTAAGTTTTAGAGAGAAAAAAAAATTATCTGATCAAGCAAAGTATAGTTTCAAAATCGTAAGTCACATTAGTACATTGTTTCTTACTAACATTTGTAACAGAAAACCTCTTAACTGAGTGGACCTAACAAGTCCTTTTGTAAATCATTGAGAAAGGTAACATTCTAGGATGAATGTTTAAGCCCTCTAACTAGGCCACTCCTAACAGGGTGAAGATCTTAATAGGTCTAAGGTAAATCCTCTAACAGGATCACATCTAACAAATGTGCATTGTAATCTTTAACCGAATTGGCTCTAAACCGAGCATACTACAAAAGAGTATTTATTTTTGTCGGTGATAATTCCCACAGAGGTTTTTCCCAAATTGGGTTTCCTCATTAAATTTGATGTTGCATGTGATGCTTGAAACCTCTGAATTTTATTTGCTTATGTTATATGTTTTTTTATCAAGTTTGTGAAGAGTTTACAAGTTTTGGTCGTTGTTGTTATTTGAATCACCGAGTTGAATCATATGTTTAGATTTAAAAATATTAAGGTTCAATAATTGATGATTCACCCCCCTCTCATTAAACCATATTTAGTAGGTTAAACCAACACCTTTAACATATACTCTAAAATTCTTAGTGCGGAACCCAGTTACAGAGCTGGAAGGACCATCAGAAGAGCTACCCAGATCGACATTTTATTCCTGATTTTGAGTAGATTGGGTATAGGTTGAACCTTTGACCTATACCTAGGTAAGTTTTAAACCATTTTCAACCTATACATGACATAGAAAAAAAATTTGTAGGTTTCAAAGTTGCAAGTTACATACTGTCGGATTCAGGTTTCGAGATATTTTGAGACATTGTCAGAGATAAAATCAGCATTTGAACACTTTCTTCTTCTCCCACTTTCAGGTGTACACATTCTTATCCCTACATCTTGCATCTATTTTAACACATTAGATCATACATGTTATTGTACATATTATTTCAATCATAAACATAGGATATTGTTTCATTTTCTTCCATACATCACAAACAATATCCTAAATTCTCCCCTTGGCTAGATCTTGCATTTGTGCCCTTGCATCCTTTGGGTTGTACAAATCATATTTGTCTCAAGGATAAAATTTAAGGTCTTCTCAATGTATATGTGATTTGGTGGTCTACCATTGATCACCATTTCACCATATACACCTTCAATTTGGGTTAATGATAATAGGCTTGGCTCCTAGCAAGGTATATTTAGTGGTGAATATTCGCCAATGGTAAATATTTCACGTCAAAAACTTGGAAAATGGTGAATATAATATACCAATCAGTGGTGGCCACTTTGCCTAGACTTTATAAATATTTGTTCCAATGCACGGCCCAATCGCCCATTTTTTTATGTAATTAATTGTATCTCTATCATGATTTTGCCAATAGAATCTACGTTTTCTACACGGTAAATTAAATATTTTTGCCTACACTTTTTGAGGTTGTCTTAATAGATGGCCATAATTTTCCAATAGAAATATAAATATTTATTGGCTAGGAGGACCCAATTTTCCAACTCTATTATAATTTCTAAAGAATTGGATGACCCGTAATTGCCTCGAAAATTACATAAGATTTGTTATAGTTAAGCGAGATTCGCCAAATATTTGTATACCATATAAAATTCCTACCAAATTTTCCAAATAATGATTGGTATAAATATATCAACCGAGTTTAGATTTATCTCTACAATTTGGTCAATTCTAAGCAATGATATCTCAATTAGGATGTGAGACATTACGACTAGGAAAAACCATTATTGTTTGCCTGCATTTGCGACTACTAGTGACCTAAAGGTAAGTGGTCATATTTTTGAAGTGTTATAATATTATTCTAAATTTATCTCTATTTTTTTGAAATTTAGAGTTCATTCTTATTGAGTGGGGACCCGCCAGTGGTCACCCGGGAGACCTCAAACATCTAGATTGTAGGTCGTAGGGCCAATGAAATATATAGTTTATTATCACCTCTTCAACAAGTTGATATTTTTTGTAGTCTTTATTTCGTTGGAGATATCAAATAGGAAGAAGGGTAGGAATCATGTATGTGAGGAAGGCCTATAAAGGCCAGCAAAATGTAGAACGTTGTCTTTGTACTTTAGCATTGGCAAAGATTGTGGTGAAAATTAGGAAGGTACGTCATGACGAGTACTAGTACAAGATTCACAACCTACACTACATATTAAAGAAGGCAGTGAACCTGATATCTCAGATCATGATGAAGTTGAAGAAGAATTTTTGGTAGATATTCAGGTTAGCCATAATGATATAATCGACTTGGGTGATGTTTCCACAGATGATAATGCACAGAAGGGGAAAAGAAAATCCAAATCAAAAAAGGATCGGGAGTGGAATTGGTCAGTGAGGAATTTTTAAATTACTTGGGTGTCAAAGTATCCATTCATTGAAACAATGTCAAATCCAATAGAAGATGAGCCTCCAATAGAGTGCAGGTGTAAGGTTTGCACTTGGAAACATAAGAAGGAAAAGAGGTTGAAACTAGAAATTGACACCATAGAAAATAATATGGGTAAAGTTTACAAAAAATAAATGATAGATGGAGTTGAAAAATCAGTGATAAGATGGAAAATAAAGGAGGAATGTCAGCATGTTAGGAATGTTGAAGGATTTTATTTTTAGGATAAATTACAGATGAAGCCTGCTGAATTTAAAGGCTCCATTGAAGATTTTCTTGGAAAAGCAATGGAAATAGAACAACTGGGAAAATCTCTCCAGTTAAGTGTTGCTTTCTATATTTTGAGAAGAGGGAATGCTATTACTGACCACTCACCAATGAGTGGTTTATTACACTTTTTGAAAGTTTATAACCATCCTAACAGTCACTAGTCAGTAAACAATGGATGGGAATGGGCAAGTTGTCTTACTAAGGTTGAAAAAGAAGATGTAAAGAGAAAAATAAGAGAGACAAACTTTATCGCATTGTCTTTAGATGAAGTTACGATAGTAGAAAATACTTCATGGATATGCATGCATGTTTCACCTGTACAGAATCATGTCCGCCGGCCTCATCTACTATTTGTTGCTAAAATGAATGTTAGTACAACAATGGAAAAATTATTTCAACTAGTAAAGATTTCTTTAATTGAATATGGAGGTATGTGTGACATGACGATTGCCCAAAATTTGGTGTGTGTTGGAGTGGATGGAGCTTTAGTAATGCAAGGTGACAGGAACGGTCTTTGCGCAAAGATGGAAACTTCTTGTACACCATACATTACTATCATTCAGTGCATGGCCCACAGAATGAATCTAACTTTTGGAATTATGAGCAAACATGCCACGGTAAAAAATGAACATTTAATAAGATTTCTCTACTCACACTTTTGTCAAAGTCCCAAATGATTAATGGAATTTCAACACTTTTTTGATCGAATAACCGATGGGAACAAGCTTCTTAAGGATAATGATACCAGATGGATCCCTTTCAATGGACTAGTGCATCAATTTTTTTAGAATATACATCCTTGATCAGACTATTTCACACAAATCATGACAAATCAGAGAAACCAAAATTTCCTAACCTACTTCAAAGGTTACATAATATAGAGACACTCTTAACTTTAGCAGCTCTTCTCCCCATGCTAGAGGAAATGAGGAATGTTATGGACAAAGCCCAGCAAAGAGCTATGTATGTTGCAGAATATGTTAAGCTATGTAAGATGACATGCATCACACTCAATAATCTCTATTGAATTCAACCAACATTTTCTAATGAAAATTTTGCTAAGTGGCGGACACTCACAGATTTGAACAGTCCTGATAAATTTTTACAAACCTGTGCAAACATGGAGTTGTCTGCTAGTGTATGTGGAGTTGAGATACCAATGCACTAATTTTCCACATTTGAGTCTGAGGAACCATGAAAGTGCCCCAAGAAGTGACTAGAAAGAGTTAGAAGGGAAGAGTTTAGCAAGATTATTGAGTCTGTAACTTATTGAAGAGAATTACCTATGATCTTTCCTCATAAATTAGAACCATATTCCCTCCTGAGAAACTACTTGAAGCCATGTATATTGTGTTTCCTCAATATTGGTCTCTCAACAATTCAACTGATTTTCAAACTAAGCTACTGACTATGGTAAAGCAATTTTACAAATCCGAAGAATTCAATGGAGTAACTATAAATGGAATTTTAGACGAAACTCTTCTTAGAGAGAAATCATATCATTTTTCATACGCTATGAGGGAACAATATGACATAACGGATAACCCCCACAAAGAGGGATCAATAAAAGGGATTTAGAGAAATCTGGGTCAGAGAAAAATATTGCTTGATTCAATATCAAAATATTTCAAGCTTATTGATTTATGCCTTACCATGATATTGGGTTCGAAGGAGGATGAGAGATTTTTTAGTGTTTTGGGGTTCCTAAAATCAAATCTAAGAAATAAACTAGAGAAGAATTTCAAAAATTGCTTGAGGCTCTATACATCTAGGTATGATGTCCACACTTTTCCTTACGATAAAGCACTAAAAATTTGGACGTCCAAATATGGAAGAAGAGGTTTGGGAAACACTTCAAACCAAACTGTCAGTGGGATAATTGAATCATGTACTAGTAGCATTGAGATGCAGTTCAACGGAGGTATGAAGACTCAGAGTGAAGAAAACATAGACAAGAATCAAGGAAACTCTTAATTTGTTGAGGAATGGCAACTTTAAGAGATTTGGCACTAGCAGTTCCTAGGTATTTATTAATCTTATTAGTGTATCTCATCATTCATATTACATTCTACATATTATTATGGTTCATAACTTGATGATTTTTTATGTGTCTGACATATTTTTGGAATTAAAATTTAATATTAATCTATAATTTAACTTTTCAACTTTATATTTTCATATAGAAATTAGAAGAATAAAAGGGCATAATGTGTTTATTGATAGAGTGATGTTTATTTAGACATGTTGAGATTTTCATTAATTATTTCAAAATATAGCTATATGGTACAATTCATTCAGTACACAACTTTGTTTGATTGTCTATGCAAAAGTCAATACAAACTTTCAGAACCCTTTGCAAATAGCCCTAAATTCCCTTTTATGAAACAAGGGAGCAACAAAAGCTTCAGGTCGATTTGCAACATGTGAAGACTCAACATCAAAATTAGTATCACAGCCTCAGTACAATTGTACAAGCCTGAACATATCTATGACCATCATAGGCTGGATTAGCAAATTAGCAACGGCTACATTTCTCCTCATCATATTCAAAAAAAATAGAGTTCAAACTTAAAAATTAATTCAAGCCATGACAAATTAAATATAGAGAACAAAATTATAGATAATAGCACAAAACCTTGAAATTAAATTTGCATACTATGAGTGATGAGATGTTATCATATTTGTGCCATTTTTTGTAGGGTGCTCCACTCTACGTCTCATGGATGTTCAATTTGTTATAATTTATGGTCAGTCACCTATAACATCGTCAGCAATTCATATTTGGAAGATTGACTTGAAACCACTATTTCATCCAATATTGCATTCAAAGTTGTCAATGGTTTGATGTATTTCAAAAAGGATGATTTGTGTCCTTGGGAAGCTTGTCTAATTCAAACTTCAATTTGTACTCCAACCTTTTTTGAAATCTTCTCTTTCAATGAATTTCAATGATGTGTCAAGAACATTTGGCAAACCAAGATTTAAAAATTTGATTGTCTTTTTATTCAGCTTCGCAATCTTTTTCTCAGCTTTCTCTAGAATTTCAAGTCCTTCCCTTAGTTTATGACATTTTTGAATGATAGATGAAGCCTTTACTGAGGCACGAATGTGGTTGTTAATTCCCTTGGATGTCACCGGTGTTGTAGACCTCTTGCAAAATATTTTTTGCAATATTCTCTTCTGAATAAAGTTTTATGTTCTTCTCAATGAGCTCTTTGAGCATCCTAAATATTTCTCTTAGACTATCATTAAATTCAAACCATTCATACAACTTGTCACTGCTCTACATTATTTTCCCCTAAATGTCCTATTTTATATGCTTCACTATATTTTTTAATTTTTCATTCAAGCTACCTTGGGAAGTTTTAATTGTCATATTTGCCTTCTATAGCTCTTCTCTCAATTATGACAATTGGTGTTCACTATGTTTTCTTATTTCCTCTGCTTTCTCTTCCCATTATTTTTCTTTTTCTCTCTCATGCTCCAATTGGTTCTGTAAATTTTTATTTTCCATAGCAGTAGAATCCAAATTTTCCCTCACTTCCTTCATTTTTGCCTCCATCTATTCTTTCTCTATAATTGCGTCCATAGGGGCAGAATTTTTTATCCTTTTATGTTATTCATTTCACTTGTTATCTACTGCTTTCCTCTTTTCTTTTTCATTTTCCAGGTCTGCCTTCAACTTTTCTATTTTTTTCTCCAGTTTAATTTTCTATCTCTCTGCCTTGAGCAATGAATTGTAGATCACTTGGTCTGTCTTTTTTGACACATTGATTTTGTCCACATTTTTAACTTTGGAAAAATCCATTTGGAGGGTGTTAACATGATATTCGAAGGGGTCTATCTGGCTCTATGGTGGATTTTATCTTTAACTAGGGGAATAAAAATCATGAACTCCAATATTTATTTGTTGGGTCATATGTGGGAAATACCATGTTCAATGTGGGTTCTTCCTCACAAGCTGTAGCAAGTGAATCCCTCTTTGATTCATTCTTATTTTCTTTATTCATATTTTTTGTTTGTGCAAATTTATTTAGGAAATCACTGTAAATAAAATCTGGGGTTGTTTAGGCAATTGAATGTTTGAAACATGAAATAGCACTTCCGGTGATGTGCGCACCTCCACCTATGCATGTGGTTATAACTAATCCATTTTTAGGATTAGCAACACCCATTCCTAATCTTGTCCCACTGTCACTAGCAAGTGGAGTTTTTAGACTCTTTTGAGGGGTTTGTTTTGAAGCCGCAAACAAAATATTTGGAGTGGCACTTGATATAGTTGAATTTTTACTCACCATTGGCATTATTTTCATAACATTTTTCTTCTTTATAATGCCTTGATCACTGGGATTCTTCATAATATCTACTACTATTAGCCTTTTGTGAGAGATGTCTTGTTGTTACACTTGTTTAAGACAACTAGTATTAGTACCCATGCCATCCCTAGTCTAATAGTCTAATCAGTGCTAGTGGCACTTGATTGAACACTAATAGGAATACTATCCCCATATTTCCCACCAGTGGCAGTGGAACTTGACTCACCACCAATAGGAATACCATGTTCTACTAGTTGTGATTGAATCTGAGTGTCTACACAAGGTAGATTTGAAGGCGAAGCTCTAACAAATAATGACACGGGGGTATGAGACTAAGTAGTAACTTTTTGTGATAATCTAATGATTCAACTCCAAGGATTAGTTTGTGACCATGTCCTAGTGGTAATGGTGTCACAATTGGAAACCAAGGGCCTTCTTCTTTAGGACCCAAACCACCAAAACCTTGATAACCCATTTTTCTATAATGGTTGCCCCTTCGGTATATTTTTCTCTCATGGAATCATTGAATCCACTCAAATTTGCATAGACTGTAGTAGTTGTTGGAGTGGCTATGGGATTCAGATTAACCTTAATCTCATACTCATTTTCAAGATCATTGTTGTCATATGCTTTAAAGCGGGATGCTCCATATTCCACAGTTTGCTAAACTCTTCATCCTCTTCAATTTCAAAAAGATCTACAGAGGTCTTTGATTCATCAAGATTCTTCCTCATAATCCAAAAATCATTAATTTTGTTGTGAGTCCAATTTTTCTCTTTACATTGTTCCACTATATTTTGTGAAATAGCTTATTTAGATGGATTAGTAGCTTTTTGGTAGAAATTGTAGGATGTCCTAGCCTTCTCTATTGTTTTCTGTGTGTATAATGCCATGGTTTGTGATGACAATTCTTCTATTAAAATATTATTGTCAGCATCATATTTCTCCATCTCTTTTTTTACCTCATCCCATGATACCATGTTTTTAAACTTTTCTTGCAATGCTTTACTTTCATGTTGAAATTTGCTTGTGGAATTCTTATTTATCTTAAGACTTGTTTCAATGATTTCGATTGGATCATACTTCCAGTAACTAACAAAATCAAAGCTAAAAATTGTCAAAAAATCATGTGCCACTTTGAATGCTTTTCTCTCAAATGTGACCCCTCCACATGAGAAAGGCCAAGAAGGAATTATGGTCTTCTTTTATTGACCATGAAAGAGTAAATTTGTGTTGTTCATTTGTCGTACATATTCCAATGCAAACAACCTCTCTTTAATATGAATTGGAAGTCTTTAGGGTTCTGTTGTTGAATCATAAAACCTTAAAACATTGTATTCTTCTAGGAAGAACCAGTCAGCCAATTGTATTTGACTTCCGAGTTGAATGCAATCTTTGCAAGACACGTGCAATCTAGGCATTGGAGTGCTTATAATTTAATGGTACATTGGTGCCAAAAATAAGTCTACAAAATGACTTTATTTCTTCTTGTTATCATGCATCATTATCTTAGGTGTCCATTCATATATCGGACACTCATTTTTGTTTTGAGTCTTCTCGTCAATCTTATAGACCTGAATGTGAAGCTTGTTGGTCTCGAATGTTGCATGATACTTTGCTAGAAGAAGATAGCCCAAGTAGGTTGTGAACCTAAATATCTTATAGGAACCTCTTTTAATCATTAGTAATTGTTTTTTCATGGAGTGAACAATGTGCTCAACAAAACTATATCTTACCGGTTCACTTACACAATGGATATGAAAAATCATTTCAAGAAGGCAAGCACCCACTTCGTCATTATTTTCCAATCCTAGGAAAAATGTTAGAAAGGAAATAGTATCCTAAACACATGGCACAAAAATATTATAATTATAAGGAGGCTTATGATTTTGATCCATTCAAGCACAACACTCTATTAGACCTTTGATATATGAATCTTTATAATTGGCATCTACTCTCTCATAGTCCTCTACCAGCTTTCCTAGGTCAATGTGGACATTTGAGTTTTGTGCTACAAACCCTAGGTCCAACAAATGAGAAAATTATCCATCGATTATGGATAAAATTTCCTCTTGGGTATATTTATTGACAATTGCTTTTCTATCTTCATCAAAATTTTGGGCACAGGCCATGACAATTTATGGACAAGGTAATACTTCAGGTAACACCATGTGTCCCAATTATGATTACGGATTTGATATTGAAGAAAAAGTTTAAAAAGTTGTTGAGATAGCCATGATACCTATCCAGAAGAAAATAAGCGGGAATGAGGAAATGCTAAAACATTTGCTTAGTCTAGTGAATACAGGTATGAGGTCTACAATGGAGAATCTGATGTCTCTGAGTAACTGGCTGGAGGGAAACAAAGATACTATTGACCTTTCTGTTTCTACCCAGCAGATGGGACCTGGAACTCGCACTAGGTCTAAAAAGTAGAAGGTTGAGGATCTGGATATCCTAAAGCTGAAAGATAATGCGAAGACTATGCAGTCTCAGCTGGAGGAATCTGAGAGCTTCCTGAAGACTCTGCCCTGATCTCGGTGCTGGTGGCCTTTTCCTTTGTTTTTCCTCCAGCGGCTTTTTTTGTTTTTTGGTTTGTAGATGTTTATTGTTAGATCTGGGATCTGTCCCTTTGTAGCCTGCTTCCTTCCTTGGGGCAGCTTGTTGTTTTCTGGGTTTTAATGCCTTTCTCTTGTCTCTGTTGTTAAAGGGTTTCAGGTTCCCTTCAAAACCTATTTTTACCGTAATCAAAAACACCATGTGTCCCAATCCAACAACCCATGGTGTAATTTTTTTTACTTGCATTTAACATTGTGTTAAAAATATTATATTTTCCCTTGTTTGGATCTCTTTACTTATTAGACAATGCATATCTAATTTCTATGGTTCATTTTTTTCATAGCTAACAGGATCATAAATATCATGGTATTCGTTAGTGAAACTTGTTGTTTTAACCAGTTTCATTAACTCTATTTTCTCATTCTCTTTCCTTTTAGTTTTAGTTGTACTGTCAGGTTTCCCCATCGTTGGTACTAGTAATGGTTCAAAATAATGATAGATATCTTGCAACTACAAGCCAACAAATGCTAACCCTCAATTTGAACGGTGAAACCCTAATTATAGTTCTACATTGTAAATGATAAACCACGAAATTCAAAAATTAAAAATGTGGGATGTATGTGTTTTGTTTTTTACCCAAAATTTCTATTTGAAAATACTTGTGCAGACAGACTCTGTTGCATTCCTCAATCTAGAAGTCATTTATGAATCTCCCTTGATTAACTGGTTTGTTTGAGAATCAAAATACCAATATGAGTCCCTTAGTTTCAAAACCCTCAAAAAATTTAAAACCTAAAGGGCAAAATTTGTAGAACCATGTTAGAATTTTATAAATTATAAATTACTATTTGCAGCCTCAGGGAAATAAGTTTACTACTTTCTAAAGACTGGCGGTCTAACACATCACACCTCACACCTCACATGTGTCACTTTTCCATAACATTTTTGAAGAATTTTTAATCCGTTACAACTTCTGCCCAAAATAGAGCTTATTCTCTTTAATTAATTGTACAATCAAATTTATAATTTAACTATACAGTATACTTAATTAAATTTTTATCATTTATGGTAGGACAAGTCACAATGTTCAATGACATGTGCCTCATTTTTGGTGGAATTTTTAAAAAAATGGTTATCATTTCCACATTCGGTCCAAAATACACCTTAGGTCTTTGATATGTGCTCATCCAATGGACGTTGGTGACTCGATAGTCATTGTCAGTTGTTGTGGGTCCCATTTTAGTGGCCTAGTCACCTAACACATCATCATCAAATGGGTTGTAGCATTTCTTTATGAGGATTGGTAGTCTGACACATCACACTGTACATGTGTCACTTTTCCATCATTTTTTAAAGACTTTTTAATACTTTACAACTTATACTCAAAATAAAGCTTATTACACTTAATTAAGTGTGCAATCACAAATTTACAATTTAACGATACTTAATTAAATCTTCTAGGTGGATGTTCAATGACACGTGTCTCATTTCTGGAGGAAGGTTGTAGAAAATGTTTATCGTTCCCACATTCGGCCCAGAATACTCCTTAAACCGTTGATATGTGCTCATCCAACAGATGAAGATATCCATTGTCACTTTTACTTGTCATGGCTCCCATTATAATTTACCATATATAAATAAATAAGTTAATCACCATGTTATTTTTTAATTAAACAATATAAATGTTTAATCGTGTTTAACCATGTAGATTGTATAAATGTTTAACAGTTAATTATATATTGAGAAATGTTTAACTATAATTTAAAATCAGTGTTCACGTTCAAGATTTAATAATTTCTATTGCAATCAGTATTCCACATTCAGCATCAAGAACATAAATTTAAATTCTTACTCTTTATATGACATATTGATATAATATTTTATTTTATTTTTCTCGGTAATAAGGATATTTTATTAATAATAAAAAGCATTACAACATAAATTAAAAACTCCATCTAGCATATAATCATTTTCGCCACACACCAACTAGACCCCATCCAAAAAATACATCACTAATCATCACCCATCTACGCTATACCGCCCAATTGGAAAGTACTAAAAAATCAGACTTGAAAATAGAGGACTACATACTTTGCATGGAAAGATAGCCCTTCACCCTAGCTAAAATATAAACATTTATCATCTCATCTTAATAAAATATTAATAACACACTATAGAATAGTATCCCTAACATCCACCATTATGGTTAAAAAAATAGTGTGAGCAACTCACACACCAGTCATGCTCATTGGTCATAGTATACTCTAACCACATCTCTCATCTATGGCCTCTAGGGAACCGTTGCTTGGAGAAATCTTGTCGCAAAATTATTCTCAAATTCATGGCTCCTAATCTTTGACTTGATCTCTTCCCATTCTATTAGAATCTGCATTTTATATTCCTCTTTGTCTACATTTCCCATCCACCTTAAAAAGGGCATGACCCTGAATTCCTTCACCTCCTCTTCATCTTCTATGCCTTCTAAAATATATTTTCCCACCCCCGAAACTACCCATTCCAGAATTGAATCTAGACCCACCAACAAGTCATCCTCAAATAGAGATTTTTCAACCCACTTCACCGTCTCTATGTCTTCCCCAAGATCCAAACCCCACGCGATCACCATAGATATAACATAAATTTTTCATATCCAAATGAGTTTATACTCCTAAAACTTAGGGCCCAAAACACCTAGAACCTAATCCACCATTTGTTATGTCTTTATCTCCAAAAGGACTCAGATTATTTCCTTACTTGTTGGCCCAAGAAAACCCTTTTGTTGTTTAATGGTGCCTAGTATAAAATTTTCTTCCATCGCTGCTTCACACCATCTCAGGCGTCACCTACACTCTTCCACTAATGTGAAAATTATGTGTACATTCCAAAGATGACTGGCATTTAAGGATTTTTACCAATCGTTTAGGCATGTGAACTGAATGTCGAAAAGACCTTCTCCATTCAAATTCGCTACCAACAGTCATGTAATCCTTTGGAGTGTGAGGATCACATCGCCCATAGTCCTTCACTTTCAGAATCATGATTTCATCAAAGCATTAAAGGTAAATTTGAGCTTCAATTTCCTATGTGTTATGTCCATTTCCTCATGTGAAATGCACAAACACTCAAATGAATAATAAATGAAGAGCCCAATAAAGGAATCACATCAGCATATGAGTCCACAACTTTTCATGATAATTCCATCTCATAATAATTAAAAAGAACATAATTAACACATGTGTTATGGTAAAAAAAGAGTCCTTTAGTTTTTTAAGTCCTCCAATCAGAAGCTAAAGGACTCTTTTTTATGATAACACATGTTTTTATTCTATTCTTTTTAATTATTATGAGATGGCACGATCATGACAAGTTGTGGAGTCATATGTTGATGTGATTCCTTTATTAGGTTCTTCATTTATTATTCATTTGAGTGTTTGTGCATTTTTCACGAGGAAATGGACATAACACAGGAAATTGAAGCTCAAATTTACCTTTAATGCTTTGATAAAATCATGATTTTGAATGTGAAGGACTACGGGTGGTGTGATCCTCACACTCCAAATTCAAGTTCCTCATTGAAATACAAGGCCCATTTTGACAGTCTATCTACCTCAACATTTCCCTCTCTTAAAATATGGCTAACTTTGGAATCATCAAATGAAGCAACCATATCTATAATTACAACAATATACAGTTGTAAATGCAAAGCCTCAGATTGCATTTTAATAATTTCCTAGATCACTATCAGTGAATCCCCTTCGAGATGGATGTGCTTTAACCCCAAGTGTCTACCCATCTTGATAGACAGCATGGACACCTTTGACTACATCACATTGTTAGTTCCATTTGTTAGCTTTTGAGCACCTATAGCCAAAATTCCACCTATGCCATCATGGATAATAACTCTTTCTCCTGAAGCACCCAGGTTGGATGTGGTATCCTATCAAAACTTATCTTAGTCCAATCCTCATATGGTTTTTTCCACTTCACTTCAAACCTTCTTGTAACAGTAGACCTAGGCTATTTTATCTACCCTGCACTCTTAATTCTAATTCATGGCAAATTGAATTGGATCTTTTGATCCCAGAGAGAGAGAAACATTGTTTTGAAAATGAGTTGTGGCTGCTCCAACCACCTCCTCAATAGTATGATTAATATAAATTTTAATCATTTCTACCACCTCCTCAAATGTTTTATAGTTGTACCTATCAAATATATAAGGGTCCATTTGATAAAATTTTAATGTTCCCTTCAAATATTTCTCATATATCTACCCACAACTCCTACAACATGTGAAATATTAGATATCATACGTAACATGAAATACATTAAACTACCAATAATTGAAGAGTGTGAATTTTTAGACATTTTTTCTTCCTCTTCTTGTGTCTTTGGACACATTTGTTTAGCCAATTTAAAATGGCTAGGAAAAATCGTACTCATAGCTTTCAACACCTTCTCTACATATTCAACTTGAGAAAAAATTCACTTTCTATTTTTTTTACCCCTTGTAATCCTCATGCCAAGGATTTGTTTGGCTACACCCAAATCCATCATAGCAAATGACTTTTTCCAACTATCATTTTAATCCACTAATATATATTGCATTAGAACCAACAACAAGTATCCTATCAACATATAAACATAATATAATATGTCTTGTTAATACAGGTCTAATTACTGAGAGGGGAGGGGTGAATCAGTAATCAACAAAGACCAAATTCAACCTCTTTAAACTTTATGCACCAAAACTTAACTAGCATAAGTAAAAATTTTAATGCATGCATCCACAAATAATCAACCACACAATACAAAAACCATATGTATCTCATGGAAACTCAAATGGGAAAAAACCACAGTGTGAGTTGGTACCCACAAAGTCTCACTGATGGCAATCTTCATACTGACTTCTGTAAAATGTGTGTACTTCTATCTATACCTTTGATCATATGTATCCTCACTCTATTATATTGATTCATCATCTTCATATACTCCCCCTTTCATCTTCATCCTATATGTTCTTTTCTTGTTTGCAAACTCATTTTCTCCTTTTGTCAAATACATATTTTCCCCCTATAGGAAATACATATTCTCTCTCTTTGACAACAATGCCAAAGATATCTAAACATTTAGTCATCTCTATAAATAATTTTATGATCCTTGCTTTTTCCTTCCTCACCATAGTATTATGGCATCATACTAAGACTTCTCCCCCCATGGAGTAGTCCACCACTACATCAATTAATACATATGATATTATGATAAACACATATGAACTAATGCAATCAACATCATCCTCTAATTAACTTTAGATAGGGGAATAACCCCTAATCTACTCTAAGATACTCAAAGGTATCATTTGGGAATATGCAAGCCTTACCTCCTTCTCTTGTACCTGTTCTCTTAGAAAATGATATTTTATCGCAATGTTCTTTGCCTTCTAGTGCATCACTGGATTCTTGGAAATATTTATTGCACTAGTGTTATCGCCATAGATAACAATTGATTATATGACCTCATGAATTCCCTAAAGAATCTATTTTATCCATACCACTTGTTGAAAGTTGAAAGCAAAAACAAAATACTCTGCCTCTACAGTAGATTGAGAAATACAATTCTTCTTTTTACTATTCTAGGAGACTAATCTTTCACTGAGAAAGAATGCTCTACCACTTGTACTTTTCCTATCATCAACATTTCTTGCCCAGTCTGCATTAGTAAACACATTCAAATAAAAATATCCATGCTTACCATACCATAGGCCATAATCTCCAGTTCCCTTGAGATATTTTAAGATCCTCTTTACTGCAACCAAATGTGAGTCCTTTGAGTTTGAATAAAACCTTGCAACAATACCAACAACATGTGCAATATTCAGTCTACTGTGCACAATATACTACATTTTACCGGTCATGGATCTATATAGAGTTTCATTTACCTCTTTGGATTCATCTTCCTTAGATATTTTGCAGCCTATGACCATAGTTTTTCCCACTGGTTTTGAGTCTTCCGTGCAAAAAAAAAATTCAGAATCTCCTTGGCATACTTGGATTGACGGATGTATATCCCTTTCTTTATCTGCTGAACTTGAAGTCCAATGAAGAATTTGATTTCTCCTATCATATAAATTTAAAATTCCTTCCTCGTTTCTTCTTCAAATGACCTATTTAATGCTTCAATTCCACCAAATATTCTATCATCGACAAATATTTCAGCAATCAATATCATGTCTTCACTTTCAGATTTTAGATATGCATTTCTATTGTCACTAGTCCTTGTGAAAACTATTTGGATAAGATAAGAATTTAGCCTTTCATACCATGCTCTCAGATCTTTCTTTAATCCATACAACGCTTTATGAAATTTACATACCACTTCTTTACCTTTATTAGTAGCAAAACCTTCAGGTTGTTCAATGTATACTTCTTCTTCTAACACACCATTTAGAAAAGAAAATTTTACATCCATTTGATAGACCTTAAAACCTTTATAAGAAGCATATGAAAAAATTATCCTTACACCTTCAAGTCTATAAAAATGTGCAAAGGTCTCACCATAGTCCAATCCTTCTTCTTGTGCATACCCTTTGCAAACTAGCCTTGCCTTATTTTTGATCACTTCCTCTTTCTCATTCAAATTATTCTTGAAAATGTGTGTGATCATGTTCAAGATCTGATACTTAAGAGTGTGGGATCTCATAAGAGGAATATAGTGAATACCAGCGCAGAAAAGAAGGCAAATCTGTCTCCTAGCAAGAAGCCCAAAAAGGGTAATTCTGGTAAAAAAGAGGTTAAGTTGTCTATTTTAGATGAAGTGGAAGGTATGATATCGAAAGATGATAATTTTGCTATTTATTTTGAGGATGAAGCTCTGGAGAGAGGTGAGCAGAGAACTATGGAGAATCCTGAGAAGGATAAGGCTTCAAATGAGATGAATGAGAATAAGTTGGAAGATGGAAAAGGCATTGATGGTGATTCTGTCAAAGATGTTCAGCAAGAAATTCCAGATGAGATCATTAACCTTATAAATACCATTATTCATAGCTATATGGAGGAAACCCACTTGGGCTCTGATGATTTTACTAAGGAAGGAAAATAGGAAATGGAAAAAATTGATAAAGAAGTGGAAAATGAGGGGTTTATTGGGAACAAAGCTGAGTGTATGGAGACAGAAACCCATGAGAACAATGATTATGATAACACCTATGTGGACTCCCCTAGAAACACTAATAACCATAAGGCCAAACCCAATCCTCCTAATAACCTGACTAGGGATGAAAATGTGGAGGAGGAGAATAGGAAAACTCATAACAATGTTGAGAAAGTCATTTTTGAACAAGATTTCAACACTAAAAGGGTGACAAACATGAGCGTACTTCAATCCACTAGAAATAAGGTCATATGTGTGTTCAACATTGACAAGTGAGCTTTCCATGATATTCAAGACCTGCACGTCAAATACAAAGCCCTAGATGTGAGAAATGATGTGCTAGAGGAAACAGTTGATAAGATGAGGAATGACACAGCTATGTCTAAAAAAGGTGAGAATGTTTTTGCTGAGGTAACAGAGAATACTAGTTGGCTGGAAGACAAGATTAATAGCACCATTGATAGCAAGATAACCTCTATCATGGAAAAAGTTAGCAATAATGACATTATACTCAGGAAGTTGCTAACTATGAACAACATGGGTATGAAATCTATGATTGAGAACCTCAAAGCCCTTTATTCCATGTTGGAGGGGATTATCACCAACAAAAAAACTATCAACATTAAAGATGAAGGTGGGAGTCATGAAATTCAGACCTCGGGCCTGGAGACAAGGACTAGATCAAGCACTAAAAAGAAACCTACTCCTGAGTCCAAAGATCTTACTAGCTTGAAGGAGTCAATCCTAAACATGCAAATTTAGCTGGATGAGTCTGAAGAGTTTTTGAAGACGCTGGTGTGACTGTGTTGCTGGAAGGTTTTTTTTTGTCTACTGGCTGGTTTCATTTTTTGTGTCCTCCTTTTTTTGGGTTTAAAAATTACTTTGTAATATCTAGGGTTGAGCCCCTATTTTGTTACTATCATTTTTGTTGGCAGAAGTTATTTTTTTGTTGGCACTTTAATGCTTTCTCTCTGCTTTCTGTTGTAAAGGGTTCAAGGCCCCTTCAAAACCCTATTGTTACCTTAATCAAAAACTTATTCTTGAAAATACATTTAGTACCTATAACATTATTGTCAGTAGGTTTGGGTACTAAAGTCCATGTATTATTCTTCTCTATTTTATCTAATTCCTCTTTCATAACATTAACCCAATCATCATTTTCCAAAGCATCTTTAACATATTTAGGTTCTAATTCAGATAGTAGACAAGTGATTTCCCTTACCTTACTACTTGTCATCACTCAAGCATTTTTATCTCCAATAATCTGATCTTGCGTATGATTAATTTTTACATACCTTGGGAGCACCGGTTCTCTTCTTTGGTTACCTTTATCATCACTCACCATTTATTAATCCTTCATCACTTCATTTACCTATGGTGCTATATCTGGCTCCACCAGTTGAACATAGACAAACATGTCATAGTCTTATGGTTCCTTCTTGCTATCTTCCTCATTTTTCTCAGAAAATTCATCAATTATAACATTGGCAGTTTCAACCATCCTTTTAGTACACTTTTTCAAACACTTATAAGATTTGCTTCTAGTGGAATACCCTAGAAATGTCCCTTTGTCACTCTTAGAATCAAATTTTTCATTTTGTTCATCCTTCTTTGTGTAACATTTACTTCCAAAAATTTTGAAATAATTTACACTAGGAGTATGACCATACCATAGCTCATATTGTGTTTTGTTTGTATCTTTCTTAAGTTGCACCTAGTTGAAAGTATAAACAACTGTACTTACAGCTTCTCTCCAAAATATTTGAGTCACTCTCTTTTGAATCAAAATTGTTCTTGCACGGTCAATTATGGATTTGTTCCTTCTCTCTGCAATTCAATTTTGCTGAGGTGTTCTTGGTCCTGACATTTGTCTCTTGATTCCATGTTCTTCATAAAATGTTGTGAACTCGTGTGAGGTAAACTCACCTCCTCTATCAAATTTGAAATACTTAAGTGATTTTCTTGTTTCTTTTTCAACTTTTGCTTTATACACCTTAAACATGTAGAATGCACTAGATTTATCCTTCAAAAACATAATAGACATCATTCTTGAGTAATCATCGACAAACAAGATAAAGTACTAATCTCCATAGTAGCTCTTTTTTCTTATAGGTCCACACAAGTCAGTGTGTACAAGATCAAGAATATTCTGAGATGAATAGACTTTACTAGTAAAGCTAGAACTAGTTAACTTTCCCAACTGACACCCTTTACACATAGTGTTTGTAGGCTTAGCTAAAGTAGGCAAACCTCTAACACATCTTTGCTTACTGACCTTTACCAAGTTATCAAAATTAGGATGAAATTTATTTTATTCCATAGCTAGCAGTCTTCAACTTTAGTTAACAAGCAATATTTATTAGTAGAGTTCAATCGGAATAGGTTACCTCTATTGTGTTCACCAATAGCAATCAAATCACCAGATATTCCTAAGATCTTGCAAATACCATTACTAAATTCCTATCTGAAACCTTTGTTATTCAGTTGAGCAACACTTAACAAGTTATACTTTAATCTATCATCACAATTGGTGTTATCTGTTGGAATAATGGAATGGTGTGTACTGAGAGGGGAGGGGTGAATCAGTACCCTTAAAACTTTTTATCAATTATCCTTAAGTAATCTTTTCTTGCATTACCGAACATATTTTTTTTCTACCTTATGCATGTAATATCAAAACATAAATGTAATTGCATGTAAACATTCATAGAAATATTCATGAAACTTAGTTACACATGACACAAGAATTGGTAACGTAGAAAACCCCTGTTAGAATGTCAAAAATGCGATGGGGATGAAACCCACAAAGCTTCACTATCTGTAGATTGGAAGGATTCAATTAAGGATACAAGTGTGATCACTTATGTTTATCTTACCCTATTAGGAGTAACATTTTAGACTTGTTAGGTCTACTCGGTTAAGAGATTTTAACAACATTGTTAAGTGTGCACTTGGTTAAAAGATTTACAATAAGACTGTTAAGTCCACCTTCTTAAAGGATTTCTTCTATTTGCTACAATTGTTAGAGAGTAGTCAAAAATACTTATGACCTGATGGTATGCAATCTTGAATTACTAATTATAGATTCTTTAAGTTCTCAAAATGTATGTATCACCTATAGTGATGGATAATACCTTTGTTCTGCTCTGTAGCCTTGAATCTTAGTTCTTCATAACTGAATTCTTTCTTTTGTGTCCTTCTGCATGAAACTCTCTGTATGATCCATAGATGTCCTTGTGTAGCTACAACCATCATCTTCTTGAATGATTATACATCTATATATACAATGTATTGACCTAATTAGGTTTCACTCTTTACAATATAAACTCTATGATCAAAGGTCTACAACTTGACCTTGATCTCCTAGTTTGCATGTTTACAATCAGTTAGACTGATTAAAACTATTACATATGATTTTCTTAATCCTCAAAAAATGGTTTTATAGCTAAGCATAAATCTATTTTTAATATTGAAGTGCTTTAGCTGACGTGTATCTCAGATCCACTTTTCTCAGAAATTAAACTCTTTCTCAGTAGACTGGTGCTTGGTATACTCTATAGTTTGTGCTCTTGGTTTAGTCTGTGAACTGTCTGTCGGTGATAGTACTATTGGTGTTCACTAATTTTGGTGTTCACTGTGTTAAGACATTTTTAGTGACCATTGCACTTGTCTATTTTGGTGACCTCTCCACTTGTTTGAATGTTTTCACTCGATGATCATATAACAGGTAGTCCAAAAAAAATTTCCTTGAATACTAATGACAAATTATGATCATCAATCTCCCCCTTTGGCATTAGTATCAAAAATTGATATGTGCATTTAACTGATGTGTTCAGTATATACACCAAGTGTTTACCTTGTCAAATGAATCCCCCTTTGTACATGCCTCGGTACAATGTATGTACATGTTTTCTCCTTTGTGTATTTCCCTTTGACATTTTTTTCCCTTTTGTAAGGTATATACATATATACATTTTATCCCTTTTTGATGTATACATGTATTTCCCCCTTACATATATTTTCCCCCTTTCATATGTTTTCCCCCTTTTTTTGAAAATAATGACAAAGGTGTAGTACTTACAACTTGTCAAATATGTGGGCATGGGATTTTTGAATGCCATCCATCTGCTTCTCCCATTGCTCCTTGAGGTTCTTGAGGGTCATGTGTGCCAAAGTGATTATGGCGTGCATGTCATATATACTCTCGGTAACTGACATTTTTGGGGTGGCAATTAATGTCTTTGCCAAAGTAATGTGTTTCAACAGCAATGTGAGATTCATGAGTAACATAGCTTGAAGCTCAGTTACCTCATCTCTAATTTTGCTTTCAGTCTTTTGTAGCTCAAGTCTCAACCTTTTGGATTCTACAATCTTCTCATAATGCAATTTGAATGCATTTTCCTTGGTTGTGAGACTTTTTGTACTAGCTTTAAGATCTTCAGCTATTTTTGCTATCTTTTCACTATGCTTGGTGGTGAAATGCTCTAGAGTGCACAAATTTTGAACTAAGTTGACTAAAAGTGATAGTATTGGTTCCAATGTAGTAACTAGCTCAAAAAGTTTTACTTTGTTTTCTGACACTTCTTAGCTGATTTTCTCTGTGAGCTTGTATTGACACTTTTCTTCTACACGTTCTTCAATCACCTTGTCAGCATCCACATTCTATGATGTAATGGCCTCAGTGAGAACTACTAAATGATCAAGTATTGGTGCATTTTGATCAATTTGAGTGTCAGGTACTATCTGCAATAGTATTTCCTTTGCATTATTCAGAACTTGGGAATTTTTATGCTCCTTGAGCTTGTCCTATATTGCATTTCTCTTGCAAAGTTCTCCATATTTGGTCAGTGACTCAGGATCCAGTGTCCTTGGATCACAGTTGGGTATGTCAATGATTTCTTCAAGTGTGACTGGTGCTTTTATTTTCTTCTTCTTCTTTAAAATAATACTAGAAGCAGGGGGATGAAGAATTATGGCAAGAGCCTTCTCTTGCTTTGTTGATTTTGGTGAATGTGTGGGAGGTGGGGTGCTTGTTGTATGCTTCTAGGTATGAACCTGTTGGTCAGTTGTAGACATCTCTACATCAACCTTGTCTTTATATGTAGCCTTGTCTTCTTCAGTGTTTTTGTCAGTGGCATCACTCGGTTTCTCCTCTCCACTTGCATCTTTCTTCTCCTCATTTGTATCTTTTTTCTCCCCATGGTCATCACATTTATCCTCTAGTATGTTTGCATTAGGCTCAGGTGTCTTTTCCTTTTCTTCAGTAATTATATTGATAGCTTGTATCAATAAAGGCATGTGACCTGGTACATTTACCTATACAACATCTGGTGTATCCTTTTCCTTTGCTTGCTCGGTGGTATCATTTACATCTACATCATTCTTGGGATCATCATCAGAATCAATATTAGTTATATCTTTTATGGTGATCTCTATTGTATCCCCTAATGATTATAATATTTGAGGTATGTCATCCATGGCCTTACTTTCCTCTATTGTCAAGTCAACTAGATTGACATCCTCGGTGTCATTAATGAAGATATGTTTTGGGCTTGGTGTGGCCTCCTTCTCTTCATAGTGAGGTGTCTTGGTAAGATCTAGTACCTTCTTGGGGGCATTGAAGATTTCATTCCAAATCTCATTTCTTTCTTTGTCAAGGTCTTCTAATCTTCCCTATAGTACTTTGTATGCTCTCATCTTTGCTAAAAAAAATTTTGCATGCTCCTTCATTGTTGAATCAATTTCTTCAACTGTTGATTTGGGTGGCATGAGTGTAACTAGGGATCTTTCCCTTATTTGTTTTTCTATGTGCAAGGCATATGTCCATCTTGCTGATATTTTGTCATTAAGCTCTTGTGGCATATTATTGTTGAATTGTATTGGTACATACTTGTATGCAATAATTGCCTTAATTATGACTTATTCAATCTTATTCTAATCTCCGAGAGACAAGGTTAGCCATTGTCTAATCTTTTGACATGATATTCTCCCTGTGTTGATGATTGACTCTGCAACTTCATTAACTATTTTAGAAACTTTTAGCTGTTCAGTTTAGAGTCCTTGTTCTATCTCATCCTATTCAGTGTCATCCTTCTCCTCTTTTCCTTGTATATATTTCCTTCTTTATCTCGGTGTTGATTGCCCAATTTGAGGCTTTCTTTTTTGATAAGTCCTTACTGTACCTTTCTTTACTGGTTATGAGTCTGCCTCTTTTGTTGTCTTACTCCTTGTTCTTGATGCAGTTGTTACATTTGTAACCTTTGCCTTCTTGGTCAGTGGTGAATATGATTCAGTAGACCCAGAGTCAGTTATCTCTTTACCTTCACCGATGGGTGACTTTCCCTTGGTCACATCTTGTTTTGATTCTTCATCATTTACCGACAGTTTCTTCTCAAGTGTTTTCACCATCTTTGTTTTCTTCTAGTCTATCTTCTTCACTACTAAGCCAGTTTTGATTCTAGACTTGGCTTCTTCATATGTTCCAAATCTGCTCAAAGATTTGTCCACTGCTTCATTTAGCAGGCTTGAATAGTATTTTTGGCTTGATCAATGTCGACCTCATAGTCTAGTGGTGGTAACCATTTTGTTCTCTGTACAGCTAGTTTGATTAGAGTGGTGTTGGTGTCTACTATAAAACATATGTCATCCTTGTATTGTTCCACCAGTTGTGTAGGTATTTTCATTCTCTTATGCATTCTATCCTTGAAAGTGGTGAAGTATGCATCCATTACAGATGTGAAATTATCCCCTAGTGACTTAATATATTCACTAATCTGTGTAGTTATTGGTTGAGTTGTGTCCCAATCGACATTACCGATAGATGGGAATAAATTCTAAAAGTAGAAGAATGTGCACATAAGGAGTGAACCAAACTTACATGAATTAGATATGGATGATCTAATAGTTCTCATATTCTCCTCTAGTTGCTTCAGTAGCAGCTCAAATAAGTCTAGTTGAAGTCCCTTCTTCACAATATTATAAGCAGTGTCAACTGCTCCACAAGCTATGATGTTCAACCTGCTAGCTTGGTATATTTTGTACCCAAGTACACATGCATAAAAATTCATCTCTAGGTTGGTGATTGAATTAACTTTCAAACCTCTATTGTCCCATACTATACCAGTTAACTTTTCAATCTCGGGGTGAGAAGGATGCTTTAGGGCTTTAGCCTTGTTGGTTACTAGATAACCTATTATAGTGTGAATCACATCCTTTGTGATTGGTTTTGGTTCATCCAACCACATTTTTTTGTCATGTACCCAGCTAAGTACAATGCATATCCACTCAGAATTAAACTCTTTTAGGAACATTAGGGCATTGGTTAACCCTTTCACCTCAATGTTCTTGTGTTCATCTTTAAGGTTTCCATCCTGGCAAAGCTTCTGGAAGCTTCTCCAACCTCAAGATCTCTGATTTCTGCAACCTTGTTGTGGATGTATGCGCAGATATCTTCAACTATCAAAACCCTAGGAGGGATGCTTGAGAACATTTCCTCGTCATTGGGTTGTGAAGCAACCTCTGAGAAAAATGTATAATTAGGCTCTTCACAGGTTGTGTTCTTAATTGGATTGACCTTCTTGTCCTCTATGTTCTTGATCTTTGAGACTCGTGATGTGTTTGCCATTTTTCATGAAATTAGGGCTTTCTCTGTGAATGAATTGTGAGCTTAGTGAGTCTAGATACTCACTTGATCTTTGTTGTAGATGCTAAGAATCTATTGGAGTAGCCTTTGAATATGTTGTGAATCACTCTGCAAACTTGTTCTTTTTCCTGCATTCATATGATGTGTGACCATACATTTTGTAAGTAGAAAAATATTTTTCCATGTAGGATTCCTTCTTTGGTTTGTTCACCTTTGATCTGCATTCATATGCTTTGTTTCCATGCTTGTTACAGTTATAAAATTTACCTATGAATGTAGAAGTGGATTTAGGAATACCCTTAGCTTTTCTCCTACAAACATTTGATGTGTGGCCTGGTTTTCCACAGTGATTGCATGACTTCTTCTTTGCTCTTGGATTTGTGTATACATCTTTTTGATCAGCTTGGTTTGATGATTCTCCATGCTTGGTATAACCTAGACTGGTATTTTTTTTGAGTCTTCTTTGTCCATTCAGAAAATCATCCATTCTTTTTGTACTTTCTTCAGCTCTCTTGATCATTTCATTATGTTGTTGTTGAATCCTTACTTCATGCTTCATTTTCTCATTTTCTTCTCTTAGTTCACCAATAGCTTCCAATTTCCCATTGAGTTTTATGTTCACTCGGTTGTCCTCATGACTCATAAGAACTATTTGATTGGTGATCTCATGATGATGTTAAGTAAGTCTATGTACTTTAGTTTCTCTCTCTTCCATCTTTTCAGTGATCTTCCTCTTGTCATCAATAGCTAATGTTCTTTCTTGTTCATCTTGTCTAGAATTGTTCATAACATCAATCATTCTTACCATTTGTGTCTCTTGACCAATTTGCAGTACCTTTACTTGTTCTCTCAGATTTTGATTGATTTCATTAAGACTTGTAATGCTTTCTTCAGATGTGTCAGATGTATTGCTAGATGTAGATCCTGATGACACAAACATATCAGTTATCTCTTCTTCATGATAGTCAATTTCATTGAAGTGAGATGCCATGGCTTTTCTCTCAGTTAATAATTCTTTCTTCTTTGTATTTCTCATAGAAGATCTATATTTGCAACTTCTAATTTTCAATATTCTTGTCAAGCTTATACCTTTCCATTGTATGATCTTTTCTCTCAAGTGATTTAAACTTTCCCGAATAAGAGATCTAGCTCTGATACCAATTGTTGGAATAATGGAATGATGTGTACTGAGAGGGGAGGGGTGAATCAGTACCCTTAAAACATTTTTATCAATTATCCTT
Organism: Thuja plicata; assembly: GCA_018584345.1. Lineage (NCBI taxonomy): Eukaryota > Viridiplantae > Streptophyta > Pinopsida > Cupressales > Cupressaceae > Thuja > Thuja plicata. Next base: position 286,398 of record MU227727.1, read on the forward strand.
AAGTAATCTTTTCTTGCATTACCGACCATATTGCTTTTCTACCTTATGCATGTAATATCAAAACATAAATGTAATTGCATGTAAACATTCATAGAAACATTCATGAAACTTAGTTACACATGACATAAGAATTGGTAACGCAGAAAACCCTTGTTAGAAGGTAAAAACTGTGGTGGGGATGAAACCCGCAAAGCTTCACTATGTGCAGAATGGAAGGTGTCAGTTAAGACTACAAGTGTGATCACTTATGATGATCTTACCCTGTTAGGAGTAACATTTTAGACTTGTTAGGTATACTCAGTTGAGAGATTTTAACAACACTATTAAGTGTGCACTCGGTTAAGAGATTTACAATAAGAATATTAAGTCCACCTTCTTAAAGGATTTCTTCTATTTGCTATAATTGTTAGAGAGTAGTAAAAAATATTTATGACCTGATGGTATGCAATCTTGAATTGTCGATTACAAATCCTTTTAGTTCTCAAAATGTATGTATCACCTACAGTGATGGATAGTACCTTTGTTCTTCTCGGTAGCCTTGAATCTTAGTTCTTCATAGCTGAATTCTTTCTTTTGTGTCCTTCTGCATGAAACTCTATGTCTAATCCATAGATGTCCTTGTGCAACTACAATCATCATCTTCTTGAATGATTATACATCTATATATACAATGTATTGACCTAATTAGGTTTCATTCTTTACAATAAAAACTCTATGATCAAAGGTTTACAAATTGACCTTGATCTCCTAGTTTGCATGTTTACAATCAGTTATATTGATTAAAACTATTACATATGCTTTTCTTGATCCTCAAGAAATGGTTTTATAGCTAAGCATAAATCTATTTTTAAGACTGAAGTTCTTTAGCTGACATGTATCTCAAATCCACTTTTCTTGGAAATAAAACTATCTCTCGGTAGACTAGTGCTCGGTATACTTTGTAGTTTGTGCTCTCAGTTTACTCTGTGAACTGTCTGTCGGTGATAGTGCTATAAGTGTTCATTGATTTTGGTGTTCACTATGTTAACACATTTTCGGTGACCATTGCACTTGTCTGTTTCGGTGACCTCTACACTTGTCTGAATGTTGTCACTTGGTGTTCATGTAACTGATAGTCCAAAAATTGTTTCCTTGAATACTAATGACAAATTATGATCATCAGTTATGATTAAGTTTTATTGAATCTTTACCTCTCACCACATATGGAGAACCATTACCGAATCTTACTGCACCTCCATCACATTCTTCAATTGAAATAAATTTTATTTTTTCACTGATCATGTGATGTATACACCCACTTTCTATTATCCTATCACCATTATAATTCATGCTTGAAATCAATGCTTTCTCCTCACTATCTCCATCTACACCAGTTGAGGGTTCTTTTTTTACTGCAACAAAAACTATCTCTTCCTCATCATCTCTTCCATATGATTCTTCACCAGTCACTCCATCTTCTTCTATGTAACATGCCTTCTTGCTCTTGTCTTTGAAGTTCCTGAATTTCTTGAACTTATCCTTTGTATCATTGTCAGGACACCTATATGCAATATGACCATTTTTGTTACATGAAAATCATTTTAAGGGAAGTTTACCTTTGTACTTTCCTTTTCCTCTAGGTAATATCCTTGCTAGCAGTGCTTCCAACTCTTCTTTTTCTTTTTCCTCATACAAGATAGAATCATAATCATGATTTCCTTCAAAATTGTTAGAGACTTATTTTCCTTTCTTTGATAAACCAATGTTTAGGAAAGCTTTAAATGCAGATTCTACTCAAGGCATATTGGTATCAAATTTACTTAGCTCAAAAGTAGTAAGCTTTCCAACCAAAGAATCTATAGTCACATTTGTAGGACTGATAGATCTTAGTTCTTACATAGCAAAGACTCTAATAGAATACTATGGTAGTAGGGTTCTCAAGATTTTACTTACCACTTCATCTTCTTCAAGTTGACCACCAGCTCCACTGATAGCAGAAAAAACCTCATTTATCCTATTAATGTATTGAGAAATGTTCTCTCCTTCATGCATTATCATTTCATCATACTTTCCTCTAAGACTGTCCACCTTTGCTTTCTAAACATGAAAATCACTACCATGAACTATTATCATCTTGTCCCACATATCTTTAGCATTATCCATTTCCTTAATATCTACAAACTCTGCATCAGATAGAGCACTTGCAATTTCTATCATTATAGAGTTATGCTCCAGCTTTCTCCTTATTTGTTCAAGAGTTAGGATGCTAGAAGGTTGAGCATACTTAGTTTTTATATGATCCAATGCTTTCTCTCCAATGCCTAACACATGGAACTTCATCCTGCTTACTCATGTAGAGAAAATTTCCTCAGTGAACTTAGGTGCTTCCTTCTTATACATCTTCAGATCTTTTCCCTCAAGTTATTAATCTTTCAAAATCAAGGGACCACAACTCTGATACCAATTATTAATATAGGTCTAATTACTGAGAGGGGAGGGGTGATTCAATAATCAGCAAAGACTAAATTCAACCTCTTTAAACTTTATGTACCAAAACTTAACTAACATAAGTAAAACTTTCAATGCATGCATCCATAAATAATCAACCACACAATGCAAACACCATATTTATCTCATGGAAACCCAAATTGGAAAAAAACCACAGTGTGAGTTGGTACCCACTAAATTTGTACTCTTCTAGAATACGCCCTATTAGGAGCTTACCCTGTTAAAGGTTACAACAACACTGTTAGGTGCTACATGGTTAAGGGATTTGCCTTAGATCTGTTAGGACATTTTCCCTATTAGGAGCAGCCTTGTTAGAGAACTTAAAACATTCAATTTGAATGCCACCTTGCTAGAGGATTTACAACAAAGATATGTTAGGATCTACCCTGCCAATGGATTTCACTGTTACAATGGTTAGAAAGCAACATATAAAGTGATCTACGTAATTGCACTACCTCTACATGATCATACCCAGTTAATATCTATACTTCTTCTCCATACTCTATACTCTACATCATCTTGATCGCACTAGATTCCTTTACTTTCTCCTTCACCAAATCCTTTTGTTATTCGCAATCAACTCTCTAACTTCTTCTTCAACTTTCCAATATATATAATCACTTCCACCGACTAAAAAAAAAACCCTAGCTCTGAGATATGAATGATCTAGATCACATTAGGTAAGATATAATGTATCTAACAACTTATAAAATGTTATACTCTGACCGCGTCAGATTAGATATGGATTTTACCTTGGTAGTTGAGCCATCTTCAAAAACTTTTTTGACTAAAAGAAACTTCTTGAAGAATCCAACTCAAACGCATACCTCGAGCAATGTGATGTCAAGTAAGTTTCACAAATCACAGAACTACATAACTACTTCATTAAAATCATGACTGATCTTATTGTCACTTCGAATTCCTTCACCAATTCATAGATCTTCATAACCTTTTTAAGAACTTTGTCTTGTTTACCTGATCATTTTGTTACCACCACTTCCAGCCAATTAAAATAGTTACACCGGTCAATAATATTAGTCACTATCATAAACATAGTATATTGACATTTTCCACAATCATATCCTATTAACGCTCCACCAAATACTTTACCAATTTGATATACATTCAAATCACTTACAGTCTTTCATTGACTATTTTAACAGTTACCCAATTTGAGTTCATTCAAAAATTACCAACTTAATTCTTCATATTAAAAGTCGCGATGGAAAAGTTGACATCACAACACATGACATATTATTCCATTAGAATAGTGAATCCAGAAACATACTGAAACTCATAATTCACTTACACAATATCTAGTAACATACTGAAAACACTAAGTTCATCAATTGACATCAATGACAACCAAATAACTGATTCACCTATCATCAAATCTATACCAATCTTCATCAATGCACTACTTAGCATCACTACATCAATTATGCTAACATGTCTATCATCATTCATCCTCTTAAAATAAACATAATAATTAGAATGACATCTGTTGTAACCATTTTAAATCATAAAACTAGAAAAAATTGTATACCATTTTCAAGGTGTTTTCTTCAATCCATATACACTCTCCTTCAATCTAAAAACTAAATCATCATTACCTTTGATTTCATATCCTTTTGGTTGCTAAATTTAAGTTTCTTCCTCCAAATCCTCATGGAGAAATATTGTTTTTACATCTAGTTCTTCAAGATGCCGGTTTTCCAAAGCCACAATACTAAGAATAGTTCTAATAGAGGTCATTTAGACAACTAAAGAAAATATTTCATCAAAATCAATACCTTTTTCTATTAAAATTCTTTTACAACAAGTGTATCCTTGTACATTTTCTTTCTTCCTTCCTCTTCTTGTAGCCTATAAACCCATTTATAAATGGTGAATCTCTTTTTCCTTTAGGTAGCTTGACTAAATCCCAAGTTTGATTTTGCAATAGGGAATTCATTTCTTCTATCACTCTTTTCTCCTATTGTTCTTTGGTATCCATGTATATCGCTTCTTCATAACCTTTTGATTCACCAACATTAGGGCCCGTTTGTTTCGTGGAATTTGTGCATGCTGGAATTGCCAATTCTAGAATTGAATCCATTCTGGCAATTGGGCTATTCTCAAAATGAATTCTAGAATTAGGCTGTCCTGTTTGGTTCACCTGGAAGATGACTGAGAAGATGCAGATTCTGCGTTTGGTTCCACAAAATTGGAATAGGAATTGGAACTTTGTTTTTGCACACATACACATATACACACACACACGTGTGTGTGTGTATATACACACACATGTGTATATATACACACACACATATATACACACACATGTGTATATACATACACACATGTGTGTGTATATACATGCATGTGTGTGTATATACACATGTGTATATGTGTGTATACACATGTGTGTATATGTATACACACATGTGTGTATACATGTGTGTATATGTATACACACATGTGTGTATATGTATACACACATGTGTGTATACACATGTGTGTATACATATACACACATGTGTATATACACACACATATGTATATACAC
>MU227727.1:299953-316158 GCA_018584345.1 Thuja plicata
AGCCCATGTCTCTCCCATGCCTTATTAATGCCTTGGGCATTAAAGGCTCTTACATATTCATTTATGAATCTCCAAATTCATAAATGAACCTTGTCCCCCCTCTCTCTCTCCCATTCTTCTATAAATAAAAGCCTGTTTTGAGAGCAAATAAGCCTTCATCTTAGGATCAAATTACATTGTTATGCTGTTAGATTCACTCTCGACTCACATTTCATCTATTTTAGCATGCTAGTTTATTGTTTTCATTTCATGTTTTAAAGCTAGATTATATGCTTTTTCTCATTTTTAGCTTAAATTTAGATCAAATCCTTCATACTAGGACAGTATTGGTCACTGATTTGGAGCATATTCTGAGGGCTAGATATGCAACTGATTACACTCTTTCTAGTTAGAAGGCAATCGGCCGATATTAGTGGTTTTACATGTTTTGACTAACCTTTCAAGCTAATGCAATGACTTATTGAGTGTTTGTGTCATTTTCAACAGGTGCCCATTTACACACACACGTGTAATCTTTTATTGTGTAAAGGCTAAGCGCCTATTGTAATAAGTTTATAATCATGTATTAAACATTATTGTAAACACGCTTAAGCCAATTTGTTTGGAAGCATTGTGAATGTTGTTTTTGGGCTGACTAAGGTCTTGTTTATAGTTACGTCTATTCAGGCATAAACATATATATATGTAATGAAAAGATATATTTGAAGTGTTGAAGATATATGCAGAGCAGAGATATAGAAGAACAGTATAAAGATGTCAATATGAGATAGAGCCCTTAAAGAAGATAAGAGCATAAGTGCATAACTAGAACTAATCAGACATCTATGTCATATACAGCAGTTCACTTTTGGATATAGTGTATATCTATTCTTAGGAGGTTGTAGCCTTCTTTCTCATTGAGCACTTGGACAGTGAGTCCTCACCACTAACAGGGTTGTTTGTAAAAGACTCTTAACAGGGTTAGGCCTTTAACCAGGTCATTTTACTTGCATTTTAAAGACCACTCCTAACAGGGCAAAGGAACTTTAACAAGTTCATTATACTAGTGCAATATTTGTGGGAGTAATCATATTATGTGTTATGTGTTCTTGTGTTAAGCTTCAAGTGATATATATTTGATTTATGTTTAAAGTTGTTGAAATAAAATAATTAGTTAAACACTGATTCACCCCCCCACCCTCTTAGTGTTTCCAACAGCACAACCAAATCTCTGTAAATTGGAGAAATAGAGAAAACCACATGGGAAAAACCCTACTCCAAGAAGAGATAGAAAAAAAAATGCAGAGAAGAATGGCTCAATAGACTCTCTTAAAACCATAAGTACAATCAAACCCCCCATGAGAGAGGGATGAGACACTAAATCCCCCCAGAATGATGGAACCCCTGTAGGAATGATCGAACCAATGGAACTCCAATGTGGAAGAAACAGAGGCATGGAGCAATAAGGAAACCCATGAATGAGAGGTGAAACCAAAAGGCCTAGCTCGTGCTCAAAGGAGAATGAATGAGACTCCTAGAATGGAATCTCCAATGAAGGTGGGCCAATAGATGGGTTGAATCTGTCAGCTGGGAGGAGATGAATGTCCTCGGATATGCCCTCAACAACTCGAGTAGATGGCTCGATGTAGGGAGTGACCATAACAGGGATTGCTAAAGAAGAATCATGCTGACCAAATGCAGGCACAATAGGAGGAGGAGGTGGAGAAGCCACAACATTGATCTCAGGAGCAACACAGAAGTTTAGGTGACCCGACTTCTTCTCACGAGGCACTCATGAAGTAGGAGAGATATTCTCTGACACTAGAGATGGTGAACCAAAATGGGAGGAGTACAGGTGGGTGGCATGATCAACTATCCCTATAGCAACAATGTGGCCAGTCACACTATCTCTAATGTGTACAGAATCTGCAGTGAACTCAACTGTCTTCTCTGTCCCACTGTGAGTAATCTGATAAATGGAGAGAAGGTTTGATGACAAGGATGGAACAGATAATACATCATGAAATGCACCACCATCAATGTCAATAGAACCCTATCCACACATAGGCATAACAGTGTCATTCCCCATCAAGATGTGTGGGGTAGGAGAGGCCACAAAAGATGAGAAGGAATTTTGAGAAGATGCCATATGATGTGAAGCACTGGAATCCAACAGCCACCTAGAAGAGGAAGCTATAACAAATGCACATAAGGCATGACCCTTTTCGTTGTTTGACTCATCTACCTAAGAAGATGATGAAGAAGACCAGCGAGAAGAGGAAGAACGAATATCAATCTTTCTCTTATGAAGAAGAGTTGTCAAACCAGCAATATGTTGGGCATATCCATCTACCTTCTTCTAAAAGCATTGAGACTCGTCGTGATTGGACTTATTGCAACAAGCACACTTAGGTTTTTTGGTCTTTGATTTCCCCTTATATGAAGGAGGTGGGCCAGAGGAATACTGAGAAGGGGAATCCTTCCAAGACTCTGTGGTTGATGATACATGTTTCTGCTCTGACTTTCATGAATATGGGTGAGCAACCAAGGCATGGCTCATAGAGCCAGAGGCATCATTCAATTGTTGAAGCTTTGACTACTCTCAATCAACTGATCATAGAAGGCCACAAAGGAAGGCATATTGTGCCTAGGACCCAAAGCATCCGTAGTGGAATAGAAAGTGGATGAGAAAATTTGGAACTATCTACAAAGCTTTGAGAGTATCAGGAAGATACACTCGTCATCTGATTTGGTCTTCTCACATCCCTGTAAAAGTGATCGAAGAGCATTGAACTTCATCAAGAAGTCCTTAATGGTGTAAAAACTATCAAGAGACAAAGTGGTCAACTATGCAACAAGTTGAAGTGCTCGGAACTCATTCACTATGCCAAACATATCTGCAAACTTTCCCCAAATAGCCCGAGGAGTGGTCAAACCATCTAGGTGAAACAAGAGACTATCAAATATGTTCAGTGCAATCAAGCCCATGGCTTCATCCATTTTGTTTTTGTGCTAGAGAACCTCACAAGGGAGCTATAGGATAGGTTGGTGCTCATCCAAGCATGACCATAAGCCACGTGACATAAGTAGCCTGGTCATGTGTGCTTTCCAGGTGTGATAATTGTGTGGTGTCAGTCGGGCCACAGAAGGGTCTGACATTGAGAGAAGAATAAGATGGAAGTAGAAGGGTCTTTTTTGAAGTAAATTACAGAAAGTAAAATGCACCCCCCATAATATATATAATCCTATCCCCCGTACACCAAGGAAACAACTATAGAAAGCACAAAGAAAAATAGAAGAAAAGCTGGACACTAGATGTAGAGATGGAGGAAATTGAAGCCTCTACTTCAATGCCAAAAATAGGAGCTTAAATGACCAAATCAAAAAATGAAACTAGCATCATTGTCTCCGGCTTAGAAATAGCTTTTTGACGATATTTTGTTTTTCAAAAATGAACACCGTATGCCAAAGTTATGGCCGAAATACCAACTGAACCTCCGAAAAAGAGCTCTCTGGAAAAAACCAGTCATGCCAAATAATTTGACGGTCAAACCACCGTCATAGTGCCTGGGAAAAAATTTGATGGTCGTCAGCACGTCACAGGCCTGTTTGTCAGAAAACATTTACCAGTCTCTGAGAAAAATTACCGGTCGCCAGAATGATGATGTCACCCCCCAGAATGATGACATCACCAGGGGTTTGATAGGCGGTGGCGTGGACCAGCGGGGGTGGCAGCCGGGTGGTTCTCTAGTAGCTCCTGGGCAGCGCTGCGCCGACGGAAGGTCGGGCGGTGGCGGGAGAAGCACGCCGGTAGAGGCAGGGCATGGGCTGGGCCGCAGTGGCGCCGGGGTGGCGCAATGGTGGCATGGTGGGCTGTGGCTATCTACACTCCGCAACAAGCCCTAAGGAGCATTTTTTAAAAAAAATTGTACAATTTTGCCTTGAGAAGCGTGTCATACAGTCTTGGGGGGCAGAAAATTTTGCCAGAAGCTACTGTGGCCAAATATGGCCAACTTTATATGAAAATTTGATCTCCCAGACTCTCTGAGTGCAATGGCAGCATCCATTTTTTCTTAAAATTCTCCAAACAAAAGTGCCTCCTCTAGATTGAAGAAAAAACCCTAGAGAAGCTGTGGTTTTCGTCTTCAAATCATGGCTTCAAGAACACCAGACTAGGCAGCAACAGGGCGGCTCTAATAACATATAGAATTTGAGAGATACAAATCCATAGAACCCGAAGAACACCTGCATGCAAGAAACCTGTTGTAATTGAGAAGCTAGAAGAGGGAAAGAGAGAAACTTGAAAGTTGCTCAGAAAGTGAGAGAAAAATTATAATTTGAATTAATTAAAAAAGAACTACAAAGTTCAACCTGTAAAGGTGAACAAAACCCTAAAACTAGAAAAGCTAAGTTGCACATTAATAATTAATATAAATATTAATTATAATGCACCTAAGAGAAAGCTTAAGTAAACTAGAGTAGTAAACAACTTAATTAATTAAATCAAAGTGAACTAATTAATAAGTGTAAACAGATAATTACTCTAACATTTGTTATCTTTGTCTTTGTTCCTAGAAGAATGATTGTTGTTAGATCTACAACTTTTTTTTGTCTTTGTGTTTGTTCCTACAATAATGGTTGTAGATGTCTCTGCAATTTTTCCTACAATAGTTTTTATAACAACTAAGGTAGGAAAAATGATATCAACTGTACATAAATATTAAATTCTCACCTTTAAACCTTTTTCAACTATTAATGCACCTTTAGTAAATTTCCAAAATTTATTTGTAAATGTAACTACACAACCTTCATCTTCGGGATGTCCTATCAAAATTAAATTCCTTCTTAGTTTTAGAACATGACTTACCTCTTATAGCAACCATTTATTTCCATTTTTCAATTTTAACTTAATTCTTCCATTTCCAATAATCCAACAGTGTTCATTATCACCTAGATATACCTATCCAAAATCTCCTTGGACATGATATACAAAATAAATTATATAGGGTTTAACATGAAAAGAAGCTCCTGAATCTATTACCTAATAATGATCAAAATTATCTAGGGAAATAAGTAAGGCATCATCTTTAGATTTAATTCTAACTGTAACCACCCTAATTTGGTCTGCTCTGACCATAGACCCTATTTTCCCTAAGTGTGATCATACCCCCAATTATGTCAAAACAATTCTTCAAATTACTGGCATAATTCATTCAAATCAAAATTTAATATCTTAAGTGATTTAATCACTAAATTATATTAATTGCCTTAGCCAATCAAATCAAATAAATTAAAAACATGGCTAAGGTAATTAATTAAAAGGAATTAAAATCCTAATTACACCTCATCACTTGCAAAAGGAAAGTCAATCCCCTAGCCTAATTAATCTAATTAATTGGCTATAGTCCTAATTAATTATCAAAAGCAAACAAAAGCTTAAATAATTAATTTCCCCTATTATTGAATGAATATATTAATTATATAATTTATTTCATTAATATTCCCTTTAACCCCTAACCTAACCTATCTCAACCACCTTAACTCCTGGGTTCGAACTAATCCTAGCCTCTTCACCCATGCTAAATCTAATTATAATTCTAATCCCATCTTAACCCACTTCCTAATGATGTCACATTCCTAAACTCTTGATTAGGAATTCAACTCATTTCAAAAAGTCCACATTCTCAATTTCCCCTTCCCTCAAAGTCCACTTTCTCAAGCTTGGACTTACACCCTCACCATGATTCATTAAAGCTCTCATAAATGCATCATTAATGCATATACCCTCACCATGCCTCATAAATGCTATCCCTCATTAATGCATATACCCTCACCATGGCTCATAAATGCTATCCCTCATTAATGCTCTTACACATGCATTTAACGACCCAATCTCTCCTCTCACTCCTAAATTCTTCTATAAATAGAATGATTTTTAAGCTCAATGGGCCCCTAATTTTGGATTGTTGAAAGCATTGTTATGTTGTTCATATTATTAAAAATTTACATTGCATTGTAGCTTTCATGTTATGCATTGTTATAATCTTCATTTTTAGAGTTTAGAATGCATATTTCTTGAGCATGTAGATTAGTTTGATTTGAGTCTTTCATTCTAGGATTGTATATGTCACTGAAAAATGCATAATCTGAGGGCAATTATAGCATTTTTCATACTCCTCCTAGATAGTAAGCAATAGGTCAATTTTAGTGATTGATATGCTTGCTAATCTTTATTTTTCTCTAATGCAATGACTTATTGAAGTGTTGTGTTGCAGCTGCAGGAACCACAAAATAACACACATTTTTGGCATCCGTCGTGGGGAAAATCTCGCATTTTACCTCATTTTCTACTAATTTGTCCTCTCAGGTTTCCATAACAGGGTCATTTTTCATCGCCAAGGCTTGCATCTAGGATACGGGATTGCATCGTAGAATCTAGGATCGCATCCCAAAAATCTGGCATCGCTTTTGGTAAAGACTCACATCTGGTATGCATTTCATTATTTTGGGTGTATTTGATCGCATCTGGGAAACAAGGTCGTGTTCAGGGAATCTAGGATTGCATCTGGCTTTTGAACTTGCAGTTTGAGAAGTCTAACCATTAATCTCTAATGTTTTGTCTTTGTTATTTAAAACAACATAATCCTTGTTTGCAGATCATTTTCAGAGACTCTTTTTGCTAAAAGAAGTTGGAAAAAAATCATTAACTTGTAGTTTGTAGGTGGCTAATCCCCCATCTTGACTTCTATTTTGTTATTCTTTCAAACTAAAGACATTTTATAATCACTTAATAAATCAACCAAGGGATTATGCTCTTTTCCTTCAAGGAAAATTAGAAACTCAAAAGTTGATTTAGGACTTGAGAGGGATTTGGAGTAAATGAACAAGGCAAACATTACATCATTTAATTCATTTTGGGAAAGTAATTGAACAACAACAAATCATTAAATTTTGTGGGACCAATTGAACAAGTTACATTGTATAAATTCCCTTTGACGAGTAATTGAACAACACAAGTCATTAAATTTTGTGGTAAAAAGAACTTCATCGTCTAAATTTTGGGATATTGTAATTGAACAAGAAAAGAACTAAAAATTTTAGTCAAAGAACAAGCAAACTTTTCTTTCAAGTACTATGTTTTCATAATTTAGGAATATCTAAATCAAGCTTAAACTTGCTTGAGGGAATAAACAAAGTGATTGAATTATTTTGGGAGAAAATGACATGGACTAGGAGAGTATGCTCTTCTTCTTTCGAAGAATCAAAAATCTTGAAATCCTAAGCTCGCCAATCTTTTGTATGCTTATTAAACATTAGAGGGCCTATCGGTTGAGGGAAAAATCTCTCGGGAATGACCCAAGTGAGGATAGGTTTTACACCAACCCTTCCAACTCACTATAAATAATTGCTTCCTTATAGGCCAAAGCCTTGAAAGACAGAATCAATTTTGTTCTTGGAATTTTGACATCATTCCCTGAACATGATTGGGTATGTATAGAGCGGAGCCGCTTGAATCTTGCTTGCGAGTCTACACATATTTGAGTACTCATAGGGCTATATGCCTATTTTTTGCCTTTTGTAATTCTATGGGAGACAGTTTGAAACAGATTGCCCCATCATAAATAATAAATTTTGTAGTCAAAACTACCTAATTCATCTCCGAAAGGGTGATAATCCTTTTGCAAGGCAAAAAGTAATTGCCCCAAGATACTTGTCATTCCATGCCCTCACTTGTGTTTGGAGTCAGCTAATATGGCATCATGACTAGAGCCATTGTGTGCTTGGTGATGGTCATATTCTAATTAGCATTTGAGTGTGTACCTAAGTTTGCGAGCAAGGATTTTCATCCTCTACTTAGAAAATAGGGTGTAAGGATGTGTTTGTTCACCCCTAACAATGCAAGAATGTTTGATGTGTCTCAAAGCTCATTAACAAGATAAATCATTCAAACAAGCAACAAAACTCAATCCTTTTGCTACATACTATATTTTTCACTCACTAGATAGACACAAAAACAACCTACTATTCAACAAAGTTGCACAAACTTCCAAACAAATCAAACACCCAATTGATAGAATAGAAAAAAGTCATTTTTGGTCTATCCTACCTCGCATCTAGTTGTGTAAGCTCGCATACAGTGTGCAAGCTCTCATCTGGTCAATCTTGTATCTCTTTTAGGGAGAAAGCTTGCATCCAGGATATTTAGGCTCGCATCTAATTTTGCAAAAGCTCACATACAGATTGCCGCATCTGGGACAGTGGGCACTTGCATAGTTGCCTCTCAGAGAAAATTAGTTTATTTGGATACCCTTTTGGCTCATTAGTCTAACCTTGTTGCCTTTTCTAGTCTCTCTATTGTCATTTCAAAACTTTTCCAGGTCTACCTTGCATGTAATTTTGAACTCTTATAATTTGTCTCAAAATGTGTGGTCTATTCACTCTCACAAATAATTTGATTCCTATCTCACTATCAGGGAATTCTAACCCTTTGACGCTGGAGTTATTTACCTCCATCAAACACAAACAAACTTTCATAATTTGGACACACTTACTTGAATGATTTGAGACCTCACTTGACACTATTGGGAAAATTTGGACATAGTTGATATACAACTTCATGGTTAACACAAGACGTAACAAGTATTTTGCTAATGAATTAGAATTACCTCTTAAATTACTACATTTTCAAAAAGGAGAGACATCTCGCAATCCTCTATTTGACACAGACTCACTAGCCATGGATGCTGGTCAGAATGAATGGGCTCATGCCTTTGAAGAATACAACCAGGAGAAAAACCAGTGAGATCAAGACAATGCTAGTAATGAGTAAGAAATCAACATCACACGACCTTTGTTTGAGTCAGAAAGTGATGAAGACATTCTCGAAGAAGATTATAATAGACTCAAACAAAGTAGGAAATTCCAAAGGACATTGGAAAAGATAATTGGTGAAGACAAAGAGAAATACTTTCTTCATATAGCATCCACTGGAGTAAAATTACCTAAAGATTATGATGTTGAACAACTAAAGGAAAAGGAGGTATCAACTCCTATCTCTATTCTCACCAAACAACTAACCTTGATGCAAACTGAACTAGCAACTCTCAAACAAGAGAAAGCTAAACCCAAGACAAAATATTGTTTGGACTCCATTTGTCCATTTCCTTTTGACAACAGTATCAACATGGTTCCATTTCCTCCCAACATGGAAAGGCCAAAACATGACAAGTACGCGGGAGAGACTAATCCACATGGCCATGTGAGAGAGTTTTGTGCTATAAGCATAGATTACATGCATGAACCTACATACCTAATGAGACTATTTTTGGGAAGCCTAGGTGGAAATGCTATGGAATGGTTCTCCAAACTCACACCTAAGGTAAAATCTTTTGAGGAGTTGATTCAACGGTTCATCCAGCATTACTCCTACAATATACAGTATGATGTAACCATGATGGACTTGTGTAACACAAAGCAAAGAACTGGTGAATCCTTTACACACTTTCTACAAAGGTGGAGGAAAATCTTTGCAAGATATTCAAGAGCTATTCCTGAATCAGAAAATATGGAAATCTTTGTTAATAACTTGATAACTAAGTTGAACTATGCATTGCAAATGCAAGATTCACCTAGCTTTGATAGGATGATCAAGAATGTCATCTGTATTGAAGAAGTCATAGTTAAAAAGGGAGAAATCACTCTCCAAAGTGATAATAAATCTACCAACTCCAACAACAAGCCTAAATGGTGGAAACAAAACAAGAATGTTGTTAACAATGGAGTAGTAGATGCGTCTGATGCTAATCCTAAACCAGCAGTGTTCAAACTGACAAATAGCATGCAAGCAAGTAAAGATGCCAAGGTAACAACCACCATACCTAAAGCAAACAATGAGAACAACAAGAGTCAACCATGGACTTCCAAAGCTCAAAGAACATTCACTCCTTTGGGAGAACCTCTTGAGACTATTTTAAAGACACTCTTGGACAACAAAGTTATTACAATCCCGCATTCAAAACCATGGGAACCGGAAGTCAAACAAAGATGGTGGGATGACAATTCTTATTGTGTCTTTCACAAAAACAAGGGACATAAGACTAATAATTGTCTTAAACTCAAACATGCTATACAAGACCTTATTGAAGGAGGAAAGATCAAAGTGGAAGGACACACCACCAACGAAGACCATATGGCATTTAACAAACCATTCCTTAATTATGAGAAAGGGGAAGCATCTAAAGGAAAATGAAATGAAGTAAACTACACCTACTCCAATAATGATAATGTGATCAATATGCTAGACATTAAATACAAATTAATTAATGTGGTCACTATCAAAGGTGTTAAGGACACATCTTCTCAATCAAATGCAGTGACACAAAGTCAAGCACAAGTCACAATCAAAATGCCTAATTCCTCATCAAAACCAACAAATTCCAAGGTACCTATTATCACTATTCCTAAACCGGCGGCAACAAGACAAATGGTTACCATTCCCATAGAAAACTATAACTTGGTGGATCAATTGCAATGAACCTCTGCTCAAATTTCCATCTTTGAGTTACTTAAAATCTCCTCAGTACATAGGGAAATTCTTGAACAAGCCCTACATTCAGCAAATGTGCCAAAGAACATTGATGTAGACAAATTCCAAGCAATGGTTAATCATATCTCAGCACCACATTACCTCTCTTTTTTAGAAGAAGATGATAAATCATTGACACATCTGCATAATCAACCTCTTCATATTGAAGTCCTAATTCACAAATCTCATTTTAGATGTGTATTGATAGATGGAGGTGCAAGGTTGAACATCTGTACTCTCAATCTAATCAAGAAGTTGGGTCTCTCAGAACAAACCATTGATTTAAGAATCAAGATCACTATCAAAGCTTATGATGAAGAAGAAAGATCCTCTAAAGGTCTCATTGTTCTACCAATCAGAATAGGACCAATTGAAAGAAATGTGATATTTCAAGTTCTAGATCTACCCTTGGCTTACAACATACTATTAGGGAGACCTTAGATCCATGAAATGCAAGCAGTACCATCTACTTACCACCAGTGTATCAAATTCCCACATAATGGGGTGGAAGTGACAATTCCTGCATATGCCAGTTATACTTGCAACAATGTTAAAGAAGATAGTATGGTCCCTCGTAACAAGGAAGTTCCAAAAGAGATTGTACCTGCGACTACCAAAGACATGGTTATGAAAAGTTTTGGAAAGACCATAAAACTTGAAGAAACTAGTATGGGAGAATACAAGCTGGACATGACCCCATCATTGACAGAACTTCCAGTGTCACCAAGATCCTATGGGAAACCTTCCCCGTCTTTCAAACCCACCACATCTAAAAAGCCAAAAATTCACAAGGCAAGTGGTATGGTAAAAGCATCTACCTCTCAAGAGGATGATAAAGAAGAAAAAGCAGTCTTGGCTTTACCAGGGCGAACCAAAGAAAAATGAGGTAAAACATGTGGAAATATCCCCAGAAAAGTATGGTAAAGGATATGATCTTCTCAAACAAATGGGATATAAAGGAGAAGGACCTTTATGAGACAAAGGAAAGGGACTTTTTGAACCTATACACATGGAATTCAAGAATACCAAAGATAAAATAGGACTAGGTTTCAATAATAAATCTGAAAACCCTACTTCAAGAGATGGTCCAATCTTTGATGAAAGAAGTGATGAAGAAGAAGAAACAGAACTAGAACAATGGACCTATGAGAGATTATTACATATTGGTATAGAGTATCCTAAATATCAAGGAGAAAGATATGTACCAAGCTTTGAGACACCACAAGACACTCATATTCCTTTGTTAACACAAGCTATTATTCAAGAGGTAGAGGAAGCAACAGAAGACACTCCAGAAGTACCATTGATAGAAACAACTATTGAAGACACACCCCGACAATAGGATTCACATCCTAATTGGGGATAGTTGGTCATAGTTTCACACATCCTAGATTTACCACACTTTGATCTACAAGTGGCTAATAGGGTACACCATGTAACTATTGTTGAGTTTCTAAACAGGTTAGATGACGAAGTAATAGACTCACATGATTATGAATGGGATGTCCTATATGATGCTACCATGGACATTAAAGTGGATTTGATTCATAAATTGGAACCAATATTTCAAAGAGGAGAGAGTTATAACACTTCCCCTAATACTGTTGTTCCAGAGTCAGATGAGATACCATTGCCTAGAATTGTTGATGATGAAACTAGTCTTTTACTAGGTCTAGAGGATATTATGAGAATACAAGAAATGAGCTCTATTTTGGTAAGAGAAGAAGAAGAGTACTCAACTGATGAGTCACTAGAGTTAGGTCCACATATTACTAACAATGGCCCTTTTAATGATGGTTTAACTCTTGATGATCTAAACACCATAGAAGTAGACCTAACAGAACATGTCTTATCTCTTAATAGTTTTGATGCTAACGCGATGTTGTCCGTACCAAACTCTGATTAATTATCCTTAATAAACCCTGACTTAATTGATTAGGCAAATTTAGATCCTAATCCTATCATGCACTTCGCTAATGAATACACTTTAGCTTGGTACCTCAATGCTTGTAAACCTTATCCTTCTTCCACCAATGCAAGGAGTGTGAACATGTCACAGGAGGATATCAAGTTTCTTAGTCACAAATTGAAAAATAAGAAGAAGAAAAGAACTGACGGTGAAAACCATGTTGTGGCAGTGTCAGATTCTAAAATAGTAAAAACAAAAGATGTATCTGATGGTGAAAACCTCCTAGAGGTGCCAAAATATGAGAGATTCTTGATATCCTCCCTAAGCACTTTCAAGAAATATATTCAATTTTGATAGAACCAACACAACAAGTTAACTTGGGCATAGCTGAAGTTCCTCAAATTGTTCACCTAGCATAATATTTGTCAGATGAGGAGAAGATACAATTCACTGAGTTCCTGAAAGAGAAAAAGATCAACTTTGCATGGTCTTACACAGATATGCCTGGAGTAGATCCTAAATTAATAATGCACCATTTATCTATAGCTCTTGGGATCAAACCCGTAAAATAGAAACTAAGAAAGATACATCCTCGTGTTGCATTACTGGTGAAAGCAGAGCTAGAAAAATTACTGAAATTTGGATTCATAAGAGTCATCACTTACGCAGGATGGATTTCTAATGTGGTACTAGTATCTAAATCAGATAAATCTATCAAGATCTATACAGACTTTAGAGACTTAAACAAAGCATGTCCTAAAGAGAATTTTCCACTACCAAACATTGATATGATAATAGATCTAACAATAGACTATCAAATGTACTCAGTAATGGATGGTTTCTCAGGATATAACCAGATTAAAATTGCTCCTGAGGATCAAAATAAAACCGCATTCACATGCGCATGGGGAACTCTTTGCTGGAACATTATGCCATTTGGCTTAATGAATGCAGGTGCTACATACCAAAGAGCTATGACTACCATATTCCATGATATGATGCATAAAAACATGGAGGATTATGTGGATGATACCTTATCTAAATCAAAAGAAAGGAATACTTATATTGATGACTTGCGGAAGATATTAGATCGCATGCAGCAATTTCAACTCAGGCTCAATCCAAAGAAATGTGCCTTTGGGGTTCAATCAAAAAAGTTGCTAGGGTTTATTGTATCAGCAAAAGGAATTGAAGTAGACCCTAGAAAAGTCAAAGCTATACTAGAAATGAATCCTCCATGCAACATTACTCAAATGAGGACCTTACAAGGCAGACTTCATTCCATCAGGAGATTTATGTCACAACTTGCAGATAAAGTACAACCCTTTACTAAATTGCTACATAAGGGTGTCACCTTCAAATGGTATGAACATTGTGAAACTAACTTTAAAGAATTAAAAGAGTACCTAGCTACCCCTCCTATTCTCATGGCACCCATCCATGGAAAGCCATTACTCCTATATATCTCCACTACATCTACATCATTGGGAGTATTGTTGGTGCAAGAGGATGAAACTAAAAAAGAAAGAGCAATCTACTATCAGTAGAACACTAGTATCTTATGAACTCAATTACAACATAATTGAAAAATCTTGCTTAGTAGTTGTCTTCGCATCACAAAAATTGAGACATTATATGCTATCACATACAGTAAGGCTCATTGCAAAGATAGATCCTTTGAAACACCTCTTAAGAAAGACAACATTAATAGGACAACTAGCAAAGTGGGTCCTGATTCTGAGCGAATTTGACATTGAGTATGTGGATAGAAGAGCTATTAAAGGAAAATTCCTCGCTAATAAATTAGCTGACTCACCACTCCAAGATGATGAACCTTTGAAAATTGAGTTCCCTGATGAAATAATTATGCATCTAACTAATTATCCATGGACAATGTACTTTGATGGTTCTTTCACGCAACAAGGCTCTGGAGCAAGGGTTCTATTCATAACTCCTCAAGGCTACAAGATACCCAAGTCCTACAAATTGATGTTTCCATGCACAAATAACATTTATGAATATGAAGCATTGGTCAATGGCCTTAAACTTACTATGGAGTGGAAGATTGTAGAGTTACATGTGTATGGTGACTCTCAGCTCATTATCAATCAAGTAAATGGAGATTATCAGACCAAAGATGAGAATTTGATGCCCTACAAGCAATTGGTTGATGACCTAAAGAAATACTTTGTCTTCATCACATTCCATCAAATACCAAGAATAGAGAATAAGGCTGCAGATGTTATGGCTACATTGGCATCCATGTTATAATTAGAGGAACATCAATTCCACTATCACTTTTGGGTGGAAGAATTATCCTACCCAGCCTTTGATACAATCGAATACCAAGTAATTTGTGCTTTGAATGCCCAAGACCCATCTTTGTATGCTAAAATCATTGCTTACCTAAATAACCAAACTATACCCAATGACCTATCCAAAAATGAAAAAAGAGCCTTGATTAGGACAATGTCACATTATGTATAGACAAGGTCTCGATGGTACACTTCTTAGATGTTTAGAACATGAAGAGTCAGATTGCGCATTAAAAGAAGTCCACGAAGGTGTATGTGGATCACACTCAAATGGATTTTCACAAGCTAAGAAACTGCTCAGAGTAGGCTATTACTGGCCCACAATGGAAAAGGATTCTATTCAATTTTCAAAGACATGTCTTAAATTCCAAACACATGGAAATCTCATCCATGCTCCTGCTAGAGAACTCATACCATTCATAACACATTGGTCATTTCAGCAATGGGCCTTCAATTTGGTTGGACAAATATATCCTAATTCTTCAAGTGGACACAAATACATCATTACAGCCACTGAGTATTTCATGAAGTGGGTCGAAGCTATGCCGCTAATCAAAGCCACTAGAAAACAGGTGGCTATGTTCATCTTGAGCTACATTATCTGTAGATATGGGATACCCTCTTCAATTGTAACCGATAATGGAGGCCAATTTAAAAATCAATACATTAAAGACCTTTGGACATAGTTTCACATCGCTCACCATTGTTCCTCAATCTATTATCCTCAAGGTAATGGATAGGCTTAGGCATCTAACAAGAATATTCTCAAGATCCTACACAGAACTGTGAGTAATTCTGGCAGGGACTGGCACTTACAATTAAATGTGGTACTTTGGGCCTATAGAAAAAGCATCAGAACACCATCTAAAGCCACGTCATTTTCCCTAGTCTATGGCACTGAGGCAGTATTACCTATTAAGGTTGAAATCCCATCTTTGCGGGTATCTTTACAAGGTATTGTTACTGATGAATAGTACCGCATTAATAGGGTAAAATCTTTGGACTTACTTGATGAACGCATGTAACAGGAATTCGATCATCTGAAAGTGTACCAAAAATGCATGTCAATAGGGTACAAAAAAAAGGTCAAACCATGATACTTTCAAGTGGGGGATCTCATCCTAAAAGAAAATCCTAAGAACCAGCCAAACCGCGAACAGAAAGGAAAGTTTGAACCCAATTGCCTGTGACTATATGTCATTACTGTAACCACCTGAATTTGGTCTGTCGCAACTATGGACCCTATTTGCCCTAAGTGTGATCATACCCTCGATTTATGTCCAAACGACTCTGTTACTGCTTGGCATATTTCTTTTAATCAATTTAATGTCCTAGGTGATTTTTATCACTGATTTATATTAACTATTATAGCCATACAATTCAAATCAATTTCGACCAATCAAATCAAATCAAAATC